>APFE031071411.1:69047-84018 GCA_000404065.3 Pinus taeda
GAAGTTGGGTATCAAGGATTCTAAGAAAAATTTGGTACTCAAGTATCACGGCTTCCTACACAAGTACATCTAGGATGAGATGGAATTCCTAGACATATCCTCTCTTGGCCCCGCTTATCGATACATTGTCAAGATCAAGCATAAATTTAAACAAAAGAAGCAATACTTTGAGTCTATGAATCTAAAGGGAAAGGCACCATAAACCAAGGAACAAAGAACAAAGTCAAGGCAAGTGACCCAACACAACCCTCAAAGCCGAAAGGAAAGAAAAACATCAAAAATATGAAGAAGGACATAGGGAAATGGTGCGAGTTTCATGAGAGCCCCACTCACAACACAAGTGAGTGTCGATTTATGCAGTCACTTGTAGCCAAGATGAAAGCTTCTAAATCAGATGCATGTTCTGATTCTGAGTCGGAACCCAACAAGGGGAATGACAAAGGGAAGCAAATTATTTATGCAAAGCCTAGTGCCACCATTGCCACCACCAAGATCCAAAATATTGAGCACGAAGATCCAGAGGAGGGGGGCGAATCTTCCACTCACAGATCAGGGTGAAGGGTTTTCAGCTTCAGTTTATTGTCAACAACGGAAGCCAATTAACCTCATATTAACAAATGCCATGAAATAGTTGGGCCTACTAACCACACCCCAACTGTATCCATACACCATTGGGGCTTCACCAAGGACGATATCTCTGTGTCATCCTGTAATGTCACCTTCCCCATAGAATCCATCCTGTCACAAATGAGGTAATATGTGATGTTGATCCTCTTGAAGTTTGTGATATATTATTATTCCAACCATACTTGTGGCCTCACATTTTTATTATTTCTTTGGGCAATAGGTTGTACAGGA
This sequence comes from Pinus taeda, assembly GCA_000404065.3. Classification (NCBI taxonomy): domain Eukaryota; kingdom Viridiplantae; phylum Streptophyta; class Pinopsida; order Pinales; family Pinaceae; genus Pinus; species Pinus taeda. The sequence goes on from APFE031071411.1 coordinate 69,906, forward strand.
TATCGAAGGTAGCACCATCGACTTCCATCTCTTTGATCTTTTCGAAGCAATTTTGTAAGATCGTTTCCTAGACTAGGAAATTCGTCTTCCTTATCACTTTCCCTTAGTGTAAGAAGAATATTGTGGCCACATCCATGGCCTATAGATAGGGCTCCTTCACATGGCAGTAGTAGATGGAAAAGGTTGTGGATAACCACAAGGACATCTTCACCTCACCCACAGGGTTACCCTTACATTGTCAGGTCAAGAACTCAATCGGTCTAACCCTGGGCACGTAGCTACCGAAGAAGACAATCTATTGATGCTCTATTCTAGAGAACAATGAAATCAAGAGGTAGATTCAGGAGTTGTTGTAGAAACGACACATCAAGCCAAGTTCATCACCCTTTGGGAGCCCGATCGTGTTGGTACAAAAGAAGGACGAGACTTGGAGAATCTGTATTGACTATTGGGCACTGACTAAGTTCATTATCTAGAATAGGTATTCAATCCCATGGATTGATGACCTTCTGGACTAGATCAAGGAGGCCAAATATTTCAACAAGATTGACTTGAAGTCTAGTTATCACCAGGTACCAATCGAACCCTCCGATGTGTGGAAGACTATATTCAAATATAAGGAGGGACTTTTTGAATGGTTGGTCATATGTTTCAGGTTTATGAACACCCTCGCAACCTTCATGAGGTTGATGGATGACATCTTGTGGATCTTCACCAACTCATTCATGGTAGTGTATTTAGACAACATCTTGATCTTCAGCCAGAGTTGGGAAGAGCATCTCCACCATATTTGACAAGTCCTCCAAACCTTGCGACAACACAAATCATGTGTCAATTTGGAGAAATGAACTTTTGTTTTACATCATTTATGAGCGGGGTGTGCACCTGGCCCAACCAAGATACAATTTATTTGGGATTGGCCAGCCCCAACAACTCTAACAGAGCTTTGCAACTTTCTCGGTCTTGCCAATTTCTACAGCAGGTTCGTGTTGGGGTTCTCTCATATCACTTGGCCTTTGAGTTAAGTCACCAAAGGTAGAGAGAAAGCAAAATTATTTTGGTAAGAATCCCAAAAAAAGTGTCTTCCGAGTTGAATCATCACCTCTGCTCTGCACCAATGCTCACATTACCATACGTGCAATTCTTAATCAGCAAGGGCATCCAGTGGCATATCACAGTGAGGCACTTTCAGACACGGTCCAAAAGTATCCCACCTATGATAAAGATATGTATTCCATTGTGTAGACCTACCAAAAATGGAAGCATTACATTCTGGGGAAGGAAACGACCATCCACACAGACCACCATCCCCTATAGTACATACAGAAACAAGGAATGTTGCAGAATTATCGCCATCATAAATGGTCCACACATATGCAATAGTTCCATTTGAACATTAAGTACAAGAAGGGAAGCACCAATAATGTTGCAAACTGCCTCAGTCGACCACCAGTCATCGCGTTGACCACTCTGCTCGACTCTTGTGGACATGAGACTTCAATATGATTACTTCTTTACAAGAGTGATCTAGAATTCATCACCACATATTAGATGCTCCTAGAAGGTAAGAAAGTTCCAAAATTTTACCTCCAGGACACATTATTATGCCACCTAGGACACCTTTGTGTTCCTTCAAGCGAGCGTGCCAAGATGATTTGGGAGGCACACTACAGTCGAGTCACTAGACATTTTGGGATAGAAAAGACAGTGGCAGTGTTGTAGAAGTATTTTTATTGGCCAAACATTTGACAAGATGTTGGGAAGTACATTATATCCTGCATTTCCTATGCCATTACCAAACCTACAATCAAGAAGCAAGGCTTGTATACTACTATTCCTAATCTTAGCCAACCTTGGGAATCCATCTCCAAGGATTAGATGTTGGGCCTTCCTTCTACCAAGCATGGTAATGGTTGTGTTTTTGTGGTCATCGACATATTCTCAAAGATGGTCTGGCATCCTGCAAGAAAAGCTACACTTTGGGATCCCACCATCAACTATCTTAAGTCGGGACAACATGTTCCTAAGTGCATTCTGGTCAAGCCTTTGGTCATTGCTAGATACCAAGCTCACTAAGTTTGTGGCATTCCATCCCCAAACTGATGGCTAGACCGAGGTCGTCAATAGGATTATCATTCATATCCTGAGCATGTACAACTCAAAGCATCCATGCACATGGGACAAAAGCCTCCCCTATGTCCAACATATCTACAACAAAGCTCTCCACAACTCAACTATCCATAGCCTCTTTCGCACAGGACTGGGATTCCAACCACTATATTTTCCATTGATGTTGCTATACCACTTGTAGCTACTCAGGCAGATTCATCTCATGTTGAGTCTAAAGTCGACAGAGCTAACATCTTCATTGAGCACATTCAGCACATCCTCTAGTAGGTGCATGGCATATTAGACAAAGAAAATTATAAGTACAAACATTGTCATGACCAACATTGGGTGCCACACAAGTTTCAAGTGGGCGACAAATTTTGGTTATATTTGTAGAAGGAGCACCTCATTGGGGCCTACTGCAAGCTTCACCCACTCTGATATGGGCCTTACACCATCACTAAGGTTGTACGAAAGAATTATTTCGAGCTTAGCATTCCACCATTCCTTAGCCTTAACCCAGTGTTCAACGTGGATCATCTTCGGCCATACTTTCCACCATTACTAGACACATCAAACATCGCAAAACAGCTCACACCAGCAGAGCTAAACCCATAATGCATGGAACATGCCACAAATGATCACATCATGGACACAAGGACCAATAGAAATTTCCAGTAGAATATCCCACTATATCGGGTTGTCAAAGTTGGCCAAGTCCTGCACCAAGGCAAGTGGCTCACCTAAAACCAAGTTCAGCAGACGTGTCCCTATCTCATGGAGGCACTCAATGCAATGGGGATTTGTTAAAGCCCCAAAAATTGTGTCTACAACAAGGGGGATACCCACCCAGTCCGGACCTTGAAAGCAGCGCCTTTTCTGTTTGGGATGGTGGGTCCGACTGGGGATAATGGGACCATTTTCCCAATTTGTGTGTGTTGATAAGAATTGATATTTCCTTTTTCTAAAGATTTCTAAGTAAAATTATTTTAATCTAAATCTAATTTAAAACATGCAATTGTATTCTAATGAACAGAAATATCTAATTCTAAAACTAACCTGAGATTCAACTTTTTACTTATGCGATCTAAAATAGTTTCTAACAACAATTGGTAATAAAGATCATTCAATTACTACGAGAAAATAATTTGATAAAAATGAATTGTTTCAAATAAGATATTAGCTGAAAAAATTGTGAGAAGCATATCGCATAATAAGTCATTCATACATGGAGCATAAACAAAATAGTCATCACCATACAAAAGTGCCAAATGATAACTCAAATATTCAAGCCTTCATATGTAAATAACTAAACATAAAATATTACTTTGACACATAAGCAGAAATTATTAAGAGATAAAAGTACCATTGATAACAAGTCCTACTCATGAGCTTTAGCAATATAGATTTATCTCTTCCTAATTCAACATCTCCTAAGAGTACAAAAGTGCATTTCAGTAGCAGACATTAAAGGTAGATATCAATAAATCTCGTTCCATTCATTCATCAAAACCTCCTCTGAGGGTGCAAAAGTGCATGTTCTGAGGAAATGTTTTTGACAAAGTTCAGGACCCCTCTCTAAATGCATGAGAGGGGTTAAAATACTACTATCTAAATACTAAAAACAGTTTATTTCAAAAATATAGGAGGAGTTTTAAATGATCATCCTCATCTAAGGCAAAAATAAATCAAAACTAAAACTAAAGCTGAATCTCGAATTAACTATCTATGTATCTGTTCTCTGATATCGCAAGCATTCAACATCATATTGAGGAGCATCGGTGGGCCGACCTCCGGTTTTAGTTGCCCTGTGAAAACTGAATCGGCAAGTGCTGGCGCTATCTTCTCGGCAGAGTTCGTAAGGCATTTAAGAGTCATGCATTGACTATGCAGTTTAACCAAGTACTGCTAGTAAGTATCCCAATTCACCTTGGTTAACTTTTTGATGGACTTTGCCATTTCCTCATCTTTTTGTCTCCATCTTGTCTACAATTGTTGTGCCTTTGGAAGAAATCCTGGAGCAGTCTCTGAAATGGTGTTTTCTCTGTGTTGGTTTTCATTGACACATTCAATGATGTTGTTTGCCATTGTAGTTGCTTCTTCCGCTGCCTATTCTGCCTTCGTAATATGTGCATACCATTTATGGAAAAGCATTTCTTTGTGGGCTTCATTAATTCTGAGTGTGCCTACTTTCCTTCCTTCTTCCGATACTTGCTAAGTCAAATAATCAAAAATTATTTTATTAATTAAATCATAATCATGTCGTAAGTCCACATCTTGATTGGTAATTTTATTGCTTATCTCACAATGGGAAGTCCATTGCGATATTCTTTGGCATAATGCCTCTTGCTGCTGCAAGAGTTGGTCGTTTAATGTAAGGGCTTCTGAGACAAACTCTGTAAGCTTCGAATCATCTCTACACATTTCTAGCATAACTTGTAACTAATTTTCTTTTTCGGCCAAATTGTTCTGATATCCTAGCTGCATCTGTTGAAAATCTTGCTGCAGTTTTTCTAACTTCTCCTCTGCTTCTCGATTGGCACTAGCTTGTTGTAGCTGTTGCTGCAAAATTTGGATTTTTTCCTCTCTATCCTTAAGTAATTTTTGTACCTTAGATGATTTATCAAGGGTAGCAGAAGCATAGGCTCATGCGATCTGAAATAACTTAGTTAGATTTTTAGTAGGATCAGTGGTAGGGTCTCGCCAAAGGACATCTAGCTACTTTGCCTCAGATGAGAGCATGCTATCAAATTTCCTTTTCTTTCTTTGCCTTCTTACCACTACCTTGTGCTGCAAACTATAAAATACATCTAAAGGAGGAATCTCCTCTATCTTGAGCACGATTTCGGATGATGGGTTAATGGGAATATGCTCCATTTCTAGAGCATTGTTGACTATTCCAATGACCATGTTTGTCATTATCTACACTGTACTCTCAGGTGTCTTCATGTTTTTCTCCTTAGTATTAATCAATTCATTGAATGTTTCCCACTCTTTATCCAACTCAATTCTCGCTGGATCTGGTGGTTGGGTGAGGGGAGGGGGAACCTTTACCTGTGGTGTAGTCAAGACCTATTGCTCCAGGAACTCTTTAGATTGGGCAATATCTCTTACTAACCCTTCACTTTTATTATGGTCACTTTCAAACTGTTTAGAGCATTCTGGTGATTCTGTTTTATACTTAGACCTAGACTTGTCTGTACGTAAGCTTCCACTTAAACTAATACTGGGAGTTGGCTCCCTTATTGGTTCCAAGCGTAACTTATCCAAGGGGATGTTAACTAATCTCCTTTCTCTATACAATTTGAATTCTTGGAATTCCATTGGGGGAAATTGAATTTGAGCCATGTGCAAAACTTCTTTCGGTGTGCTTTCCTATTGGAAGGTATCATCAAAAATATCATCTTCTTTGGAAAATACTTTTATCTTGACAGCAGTAGTGAAATTCTTAATGACATCAAAAGGGTCAAGTTGTCTTCCTAGAAACTTGAACAGTCGTAGACACATCATATTGTCTACTTCTTTGAATGCAGACCTAAATAAAACAGTGAAAAGGCCTCACAGGCCACGAGAAATTGCGGCCAAATGGCCTTATTCTTGTCTTTCAACTCTTTGCTCATTCCTCCTACCCCGCAGGTCTGGTAGGCAATTTCTCGAGCCAATAACTTATCAGGAACATATAAGGGTAGGACATAAGGGGAAGCAATGCTTCCAAATACTCTGACATAGGTGAAAAATTCTTCCCCAAACCATCTTGTGACAGGGAGAATGTCAACTTCCGCTTCGGGGGAGAATCTTGGGGCGTCCCTATTATACAACATTCCATAGACAGGTAACATAATTCCATGACAATTTTTGTAAAAATACGAGATAAACATGGAAACCCACAATTCCTTATGATAAATGTGAATGGGAAAGGGATTCTGTGTAGTCCACTTCCAACCCATTAAAGAAAATTTAGAAACATAACAGATTTCATCCATAACATAAGCAACTAAATAGAAAGGAGGATAAATCCTCTGAGTGGTAGTTCTTTTGGACCGATAGTTCGAAATAGCCAAAGCTAAATTATCAGACAATATCTGAGCCCAATCTATAATAATGGAATTAGTGGCTGCATCTAATAGGGATAGCCACTCAGATGAAAACTTGTTGACGTCGGGCCTTCCAAATAGTCTACATAGCATAACAACAGCAAAGCAATATGGGGAGGAGAGGGAACTAGTACTGTACATACCATGTTTTTCTTTTTTCAATGGTTCTTCCCTTGCTGTCCAGTTCTTGGTACACTCCGCCAAACCTTTGTTTTCTTTGGCAAACTTCTCCATGAGCTGCTTGTTGTAGGTTGCCTACAATTCTGGTAGATGATACATAAGCCTTAAATCTTGTGGAGTGAATGACCCAATGAGGTCTTGGCCTCGAGACTTAAATTGTCTATCTATTATATCGGCATTGTCTAGTACCCACTTAACCATGTCTGTGTATGGAATAATCTTAGGTCTTGCCACTATTCGATGATGGAATAAATATGCAAGTTCAACGATTGATGTCTCAGATGATCTGATTAAGTATATTGTTGCTTGAACCTCCATAACTCTGGGATTTTCTTCTTTGAGCAGACTGTACATGCCTTCCCAAGTGGTTATGCTGACATCTCTGTTGCAGGTAGTGTCTGTGTATAAGGGTGTCATCTCTTTGTCCTCAGCAACCAGAGCTTTTCCTTTCTTTCCCATTACGTTCTGTACACTTCTACATATATTATTCTGCTTGCCGCTCCTGCAAATTTACAAGGAAAGAATAATGGTAAGAGATTAGGTGATGAGAAAGCTCTTTAATTCTAAAATCATATCAAATATATCACCCTACATGAAATAACCTTTCGATCAGATCTAAATCTTATCTCATAAATGATCATCAACTAACCACTAAATTGACATTAATGCCCATAACTCGGTATCAGATTATGAGAAATACTTTATTGAACCATGAGCCCTGCAGATCTGTGATAAAGAGATTTTGTGATTTGCTTTGCAATATTGTAGATTGCAGTATCGATAATTTGTTTTTTTAACAATCATTTATTTTGTTAGGTGGCTGCGATATGCAATTTGTGAGATGTTTTATCACATATCACCGAATCGAGATATTTTACCATAGGTGATACTTGTAGCATATGAAATCCGCGATGTGCAATGAGTCTTTGAGGTGTGTGATCTCGCAATGCGTTTTCGCACTTTTGAAAGCTTGTTTATATGATATTCCCCCATTACCCTTCGCAATGCGATGCCTTATTGTTAAGAGAACGATTTTGTTCAGAACTTATCATAAAACTTAAGTTTTTTAGGTTTTGCGAGTGTTTTCCTAAGTTTATGATAACATGTTTTATTCAAAGGGAAATATAAGTGCTAGCTTTTTATTTTTTTAGAAGGGTCCCCATTTATTTAGCTTTATTACTAAAACTAAATTAAAAGGGGGGTTGTTGTTGGCCACAACAATTGGCGATTCACTAGGGGGAACTAGTTATCTCTGATTATCTTTTGAATCTTCTAAACTTCCAAAACAGAGAAAGTTTTCTAGAAAATCAAACTTTATTATAGAAATATAAAGTGCATCGTGCTTTCAACCGTCAATGGTAGTTTGTTTCTTTTGTCTTAACTCTGATTATTTACTTCCCAAAGCTAGTCATTATATTTACATCAATCACTACTTGGTTTATAAAGACAAAAACAAAGACTTCTATGTAGATTAGTTTTAAGTAGGCTCATTTGTCGTAGGTAGAGCCTCCAACAGGCATTCATAGCCACGACAAGGTTACCTGTTACCCAACAATGATGTTGTATCCTACTTCGAGAAATATACAATTTTCAAAGATAAATCCATATCCACACTTGTTGTTTTTTTCTTTCTTTAATTATTAAATAACAATATCCAAATTATGACAGTGCCATTCACCCGATTTATAACTTTGTTGAACACGTTGGCTCGTGATAACACCCCTTGTCTTTTGATTGCAACAATCTTGAGTCATTGCCCTATTTTGGTATGCAGTTTTGGCAATGTAAACAAGGTATAATATCTATGATCATGATAAGTCGGCTCGTCATGAGACCTCTTATTGTTTAAGCTTATAGTGTATCATTGGATTATTCCTTGAAACTCGTAATTCCCTCGGTGGAGAGGAAGTCATTGGTTCCTTAAGAATAGCTCTGGATGACAATTATAGAGGTTTTGGAAACAAATTTTCTACATAGAACCTTCATTTTAGTATTGATGCTTTTCATTGGCTGATATAAAAAAAAATCCCACTAAAGGTTGTTTTTCATCAAAATTCTTAAGGCTGAAACTAGTAGCATTTTCAGGCTTGTAGCATTTGACTGTATCTTTCAATAATAATGATCGATTTTCCAAATCAGTTCTATTTATACAAGGGAAAAACAAAATCTAAAAGAAACACTAATTTTTTTGTGAATTTCCAAAGTTAACCATCTACAACCTATTTTATTATCAAAATAAAGTTATAAACAATAATTTACAAAAATAGAAGAGGTCATCTTCTATGGAAAGTATTTTTTAAGGATCTACCCATTAACAGGTAAAGATTCTCTTTTCTCTGCTAAATCTTGCAACATGAAAGTGGATGGACCTATGATTTCAAAAATTGGAATGGGCCAAGCCACATTCATTGGAATTTAGAATGTTTGCCTTTTTGCTCATGAGCCTTATCCCATTTCAAAACTAAATCTCCAATTTGAAAATCCTTCCTAGATACCATGCTTGAATCGAAGGAAGCCTTTACTAATGCTTGATGATGAGCGTGTGTGATTTTAGCCTGTTCTTGTTGCTCTTCTAACTGAAGCATCTGCAATTATCTTAGTTGTAAAGATGAAGTTGGTGTTTCGTCAATAAATTGAACTAAGGCCAAAGAAGGAATTGCTAGATGAGTTGGGAGCACTACTTCTTTCCCATAAACTAAATTAAAGGGAGAAGTGCCAATGGAAGCCTTTTGGGTTATTCGGTCTGCCCATAGCGCATACATCAAAGATTTGTGCCAATTTTTATGATTCTAATCAATGGTTCGCTTAATGATTTTGATTAAGTTTTAATTTGTTGATTCATCCAACTCGTTCCCTTGTGGGTAATAATTGGCAGAATATTTAAGCTTAAAGCCTCTTTTAAGTGCAAATTCAGTCACAACATTACCAGAAAAATATGATGCATTATCAAACATTAAAGCAGAGGGTAAACCAAACCTGGTGATTATGAACTGATCTATGAAATCAATGATGTGTTCAGTATTAGCTGTCTTGAGCGGAACTACTTCTACCCATTTAGTAAAATAATTTGTAGTTGTAAGGATATACCTATGCTGTTTATAAGAGTGAGGAACGATCTCACCTATTATATCCAATCCCCATTGATCAAAAGGTTGATCAATATTGACTGGTTGCAAAGGAAATGATGGTTTCTTCTATCTCCTGGCAGCAATTCGACAAATTTGACATTTCCTTACATAGCTATGTGCATCTTTAAATAGTGTAGGCGAATAATATCATGCACACAAAATTTTATGTGTTGTAGCATCTCTTGCATAATGTCCACCTACTGGTCCATCATGGAGTTCCTGTAACACCTTTTCAGCTTCAAATTTCTCAAGACATCAAAGGAGAACATAATCATAATTTATCCTAAAAAATACATCATTTATGAGTTGATACTTCCTAGCCTTCAATCTTAGGGCTCTTTTCCTTGTATAATTCAAATTTGAAGGAGCATATCCATTTTTTAGATAAAAATTGATATTAGCATATCTTGATTCAATATCGTTCAGGCTTATCTCATACATTTGTACCTCTTGATTTGGAGATGATATTTCAGAAATAAGTGATGCTCCAACCAACATCTTGCAAAAGCCTTGACATTTTACAATATTTGTTGGCCTGACCTCAACATCATATTCTTGTAAGGCAGTGACCAAATTTACTCTCTTTTCACCCACATCTTTCTGTACTAAGAGATTTCTTACTGCTGGAAATGGTACTATGATATTTGTATGGGTTTTAAGAAGAAAAGGTCTAAAATATTTGATCACTTCGGAAATAGTATAAGCTTTTTTTTCAACATCAAAATATTTAATTCAGCCCCTTGCAGATTAGAACTAAAGAAGGCAATTGGGGCTTCTGCCTTGTCTTGATTAGCTTGCGTGAGTATGGCAACATATGACTTATCAGAGGCAAATGTATATAAAATAAAAGGATCGGAAAATTTTGGAGTTGCTGGGGATGGGGCATTAATAATTGTTTGCTTAATCAGATTGAACACTTCATATTCCTCTTGGCCCCATTTGAAGAGTGAATTCTTTTTTATCATTGCTTGTAATGGTGACACAATCCTTGAGAAGTCTGGAACAAATCTTTTAACAAAATTAATCTGGCCAAGGAAGGATTGCATGGATTTCTTATTATGAGGTAAGGATATTTTAGAAATTTCCTTAATTTTATTGGGATCAATATGGATTCAAGATTTTGACACTATAAATCCAAGAAGTTTTCCTTCACCTAATGCAAAAAAAGGATTTTTTTGGGTTAAGTGAAATCCCATACCTTTGGCAACGTTGGAAGATCTGCTTTAAGTCTCTGAGGTGATTACCACGTTTTTTAGAATATACTATTATGTCATCCAAGTAAACCACCACTGATTTGTTTACTAATCCCTTAAATGTGATATCCATGGCCCTTTGAAATGTGGCTCTAACACTGATTAGACCAAAAGGCATCTTTTGATATGCATAAGTACCCCATTTGGTTTTAAACGTGGTTTTTAGCTGATCGTCAGGATGGACCAAAACCTGATTGTAGCTGGAGAAACCATCTAAAAGGACATTAATTATGATCCTGCAACTGCTTGCAATATTTGTTCCATAGGAGGCAAGGGAAAATTATCCTTTTGACAAGCTTTGTTAAGATTTCGAAAGTCAATACAAATTATAATATCTCCATTTTTATTTCTGATTGTGACCAAATTGGAAACCCATCTAGAATGCCGAATGGGAAAAATAATTTTGGCTTTCAATAATTTATATGCTCAAACTTAATATGAGTTTCCAAATTAGGATGGATCTTCTTCAGTGTTTGCTGAACAGGTTTTTCATCAGCTATCATTGGGATAATATGTTGAATGATTGAAGTGTCGTAAGTCTTATGATCATTGTAGTTCCAGGCAAAGACACTTTTGTATTGTTTCAGGAGCTGAACATAGGATAATTTTTCTTTTGAGGCTAGGCCAAGATCTAGGTTGATATTCTATGGTTTGGTATCTGTTCCTAGATTTAATAATTCATAGTTTAGAGTTGAACTCTGGAGTTTTGAATTGTTAGATCTTTTAAATCAGTCTTTCAAATCATATAGGTCTTCCAACTTGACTACAGATTTTGGTATAGAATTATTAGTTCTTTCTTATTGTAACTGCTTGTCATGTTGATCCTCATCAATTATCTGATTAGTGTAAGAACCTTCCGATGTCAGGAAACTTACAATATCAGGGTCATCATTGAAATTTCTCTAGTTTGTAACATTATTAGGGATGGAGGGCCTAAAGATCAATTCGATTGAGAATCTATCTGGGCTATAGTCTTTTGAGGGAATGAGCTTGGAAGCTACATTAGCTAGGAGGTCAGCACTAGCATTTTGGAGTCTGGGAATAGATGAAATATTAAATGCTATAAAATGTTCAGTCAGATCCTACACTAATGATTGATAATGCTTCAAATAACCTGATAGATAATGTATAGTATTTCGTACCTATTTAATAATAAAATCAGAGTCTCCAAAGACTTGTAGATACTTGATATCTAATTCGATTGCCTTATATAGTCCTTGGACTAGAGCTTCATATTCTGCAGTGTTGTTTGTGCAATCAAACTCGAGTCTACATGTTAGCATAGTTTTGTTTCCCTCTGGACTAACTAATACACATCCTGCTCCTGCTCCATCATTAGACTTAAAACCATCAAGAAATAATTTCCAAAATAGAGATTTTTTTATAGGGCTATCTATAAAATTAACACATTTAGAACTATCTGTTTGAGAAAAATTTTCTACTTGAGACAGAACAAAATGTTCCAAGTAAGGCGAAGTATGAGAATTAAAATTTCCTAAGAAAGAGTCAACAGAATAGTTTCCAATTATATTGTTGCTATATGATACAGGTTCGTTTTCTCCTTCCAATTCTGTTACTATGTATTTTTGGTGTCTTTATCACTCAACCTTTATTTGATTCAGTTTACCATTGTAAGGGAGCCACATATGTGACCAGTCGGTCGCAAAGTATCCATGAAGTTTTTCAGACCAATCCCTACTAAGAATTAAAGCGTAAAATTCGGGAATGTCTGCAACTAAAATATCAATGACTTGACATACCTTGGATTAGATGACAACCTTATGGTAACTTGATTTAGTTCACCGATTATTTCAACCTGCGATCAGTCTAGCTGAACTATGCGTACTGTATATTTTTGAGGTTGGACGTTTAAGTTTGAACATATTGTTTTAGGTAAGATATTAGATGAAGCTCCTGAATCTACCAGACAATTATGCAAGTTTTTATTGAAAATTTCGTAAGTAAGAAGGAATGGGGGAGTATGGGATTTTGACTGACCTCCAATTAAAGTAATATCATTCAGATCAACTTTATTTGCCATATTAGTTGGAGGTCTTCCTATTTCATGAGAAGCTTGCAAGATCACGGCAGCAGGAAGAGGTGCAACGACAATTGCATGTAACTCTTTCAAAAATAGCTTTTGTTGATGTTTCAATTTTCTCAATTCATGAAAAGTAATGTTAGCCCTAGTCTTCTTCATATCTTCAATGATATTATATTCCATCTCATCAGAAACAATTAGTGTTTTAGATGGAGTTGAGGGATTGGATTGGGTTGGGCTTGTTTGAGTCACTTTTGGTGATGATTTCTTACCTACGACTTTATCTTTAGATGTCGAGCTTGCGCTCTTCTATTTAGAACTAGGTTGTGGAGGATCGAGTTGATTTGTACTTCTGGTTCTAATTGATGATGCCTCTTGATCCTCTTCATCTGGAAGGATGAAGTCCCACATTCCTTGTACTTATACAACTTCATCTTCATCAGTAGGTTCTTCGTTAGAAACTTCCTCTTCTTCTCCTTCAGATTCTACATTTGTTATAGCATTGGGAGGCTTTCAATCAGTTGAGGGATTTTTTCTATAAGGCTTGTAGGGCTTTTTTGAAGAAGTCTCTGCTACTTGTCTCTTAATGTCAACCATTTTGTTAGACATGGTTTTTAAGACTTTCTTTAATCCTTCTAAATCAAATGGGTCTTTTGATTGCTTTTTCTTAGGATCATCTCTAAAAGTAACCTTCTTATATTTTCTTTCATCGACATTGTTTTTCTTTTCTAAAGCTAAGATACGTTTTTCTACCACTATCGCTTCCTTCATGTTTTTAGCCAATGTTGTCTTGGCAACCCTATCAACGAAGATCGCTACGTTTGATGGTAAAGCAGATATGTACCATTCACTTTGATCTTCTTCACTAGGCTTGGAAGCAATCGGAATTTTATTCAAAAGCTTGTTGAAACGTGAGTTAAAATCTTTGATAGGTGTTGGGTTGTGTTATATTCTTTCCACGACTAACCTATGTAGTGAACCGGGGGGTTAGAGGGGGGGCAGAGCCCCCCCTTCTCCGCGCCGATTGCGCAGCAGGGGGGTCACAGGGGGGGCGAACCTACCTATGGTTTTCGGTCCACAGTTTTGGACGCGATGGTTTTCGGTCCACTGTATTGGATGCTTCGGCATGTATAAATATGTATTGTAACATTGAAAGGAATATAATGAAAAATCAAGCTGGTAGTCTCGGTTTTGAGATCCAGTGGGAAATCTCTGTGTATATGTGTTTTATGTGTTATGCTCTCGCATTTTTATTTTCCCTGTGATTTAGAATTCGTATGCAGGTAATTTCTGTACGGGGTTAAAACC
>APFE031071411.1:88630-106675 GCA_000404065.3 Pinus taeda
ATGAAAAATCAAGCTGGTAGTCTCGGTCTTGAGATCCAGTGGGAAATCTCTGTGTATATGTGTTTTATGTGTTATGCTATCGCATTTTTATTTTTCCTGTGATTTAGAATTCGTATGCAGGTAATTTCTGTACGGGGTTAAAACCTACAATAGGTTCTCTCGATTCAATCTTTAGATTCGATAGATCATTGATCAATGTTGTTGTAGATCTATCATCGCCAAACTTAGTTAAGAATTGTTCTTGGAAAATGTCCCAACTAGTGATGGATCCTGATGGTAATGAAAAATACCAGGATCTGACTGTTCCTTGTAAAGTGTAAGGAAAGAGTTGAACAACAACATCTTCATTAGTAACACCATTTAAATTTATCGATAACATAAAGTTGTTTATGTGTTCTTCTGCTAGCATGCCTGCTTCAGGATTAAACTTGGGCATCCATTTTTCCAAATGGGATGGTAATTGACTCAAGGGCGCAGGCATTGAGACTGCCCCTAGATTATTCCATGGATTTTGAGCCATCGTTGAACTACTAACAGAGGAAAGCGCAAACAAAGTTGCTTGTGGAAGGGATGAGGATGTTAAAGTTCCAGTATTCTGATGGACAAAAATTTGAAGTGGAGGGGTGGATGGTTGACTTTGCAATGGGGAAGTTGGAATGGATGTTGATGATGAAAGAGTCTCACCACCAGACCCTTGAGGTGACTTCCTTGCTCTTTTCCTTTTATGTAAAGGTAATTCAGTTGGTTCAATACCAAACTTTTCACTCTGCAATCTAGTTAAAGGATGAGAAGGATTGTATTGTGAAGTCACACTACCTAAAGATATTTTAAAATTTTGCAGTGATATGGAAAATCTTTGAAGTTTATGAATCAAAGATTCAACTTCAAGAGGTTCAATAGTAGATTTCTCTGAAATGTTTGGGTTTGTGGCAGTGGTTGTTGTTTTCTCAACTTCTCACTTAGGATTTGAAGATTCAGAATGCGATGGATAAGTCGAGAGGGATGTTGAGGGTGATTTAGTCTTAGAATGGTATTTAGATTTTGATTTACTAACCATTCACAGTTCAGGGCCCTTCTTCTAGCGCCAAATATGTTGAAGTCCCGAAAATCGGGTCTCTAACAACGAAGATACCCACCCGGTCCGAACCTTCAAAGAAGCTCCTTTTCCATTTGGGATGGTGGGTTCGACTGGGGATAATGGGACCAGTTTCCCAATTTGTGTGTGTTGATAAGAATTGATATTTCATTTTTCTAAAGATTTCTAACTAAAATGCTTTTAATCTAAACCTAATTTAAAACATGCAATTGTATTCTAATGAACAGAAATTCTAAAACTAACCCAGGATTCAAATTTTTACTTTTGTGATCTAAAATAGTTTCTAACAACAATTGGTAATAAAGATCATTCAATTACTACGAGAAAAGAATTTGATAAAAATGAATTGTTTCATATAAGAAATTAGCTGAAACAATTGTGAGAAGCATATCGCATAATAAGTCATTCATACATTGAACATAAACAAAACAATCATCACCGTACAAAAGTGCCAAATGATAACTCAAATATTCAAGCCTTCATATATAAATAACTTAACATAAAATATTACTTTGACACATAACCAGAAATTATTAAGAGATAAAAGTACCATTGACAACAAGTCCTACTCATTAGCTTCAGCAATATATATTTATCTCTTCCTAATTCAACATCTACTAAGAGTACCAAAGTGCATTTTAGTAGCAGACATTAAATGTAGATATCAATAAATCTCATCCATTCATTCATCAAAACCTCCTCTGAGGGTGCAAAACTGCATGTTCTAAGGAAATTTTTTTGACAAATTTTAGGACACCTCTCTAAATGCATGAGAGGGGTTAAAATACTACTATCTAAATACTAAAAATAGTTTATTACAAAAATATAGGAGGATGTTTAAATGACCGTCCTCATCTAAGGAAAAAATAAATCAAAACTAAAACTAAAACTGAATCTGGAATTAACTATCTATGTATCTTTTCTCTGATATCGCAAGCATTCAGCATCGGCTTGAGGAGCATCGATTAGTCGACCTCCAATTTTAGTTTCCCTACGAAAACAGAATCAGCGAGTGCTAGCGTTATCTTCTCACCAGAGTTTGTAAGGCATTTGAGAGTCATGCATTGACTGTGCGATTTAACCAAGTACTACCAGTAAGTATCCCAATTCAGCTTGGTTAACTTTTTGATCAACTTTGCCCTTTCCTCAGCTTTTTGTCTCTAGCTTGTCTGCAGTTGCTGTGCCTTTGGAAGAAATCCTAGAGCGGTCTTTGAAATGAGGTTTGCTCTATGCAGGTTTTCATTGACATAGTCAATGATGCTATTTGCCACTGTAGTTTCTTCTTCCACTGCCTGTTTTGCCTTCCTAATCTATGCATCCCATTTATGGAAAAGTATTTCTTTATGGGCTTCATTGATTCTGAGTATGCTTGCTTTCCTTCCTTCTTTTGATTCCTTCCAAGTCAAATAATCAGAAATTATTTTATCAATTAAATCATAATCATGTCGCAAATCCACAACTTGATTGGTAATTTTATCGCTTATCTCGCAATGGGAAGTCCATTGCAATATTCTTTGGCATAATGCCTCTTGCTGTTGCAAGAGTTGGTCATTTAATGCAAGGGCTTCTGAGACAAACTCTGTAAGCTTGGGATCATCTCTATGCATTTCTAGCATAGCTTGTAATTGATTTTCTTTTTCAGCCAAATTGTTCTAATATCCCAGCTGCATCTGTTGAAAATCTTGGTGTAGTTTCTCTAACTTCTCCTCCACTTCTCAGTTGGCACTGGCTTGCTATGGCTATTACTGCAAAATTTGGATTTGTTCCTCTTTATCTTTAACTAACTATTATACCTCGGATGCTTTATCAATGGTAGCAGAAGCATAGGCTCCTGCAATCTGAGATAACTTAGTCAGATTTTCAATAGGGTCAGTGGTAGGGTCTCACCAAAGGACGTCTAGCTGCTCTGCCTCAGGTGAGAGCATGCTATCGAATTTCCTTTTCTTTCTTTGCCTTATTACCACTGCCTTGTGTTGCGGACTATAAAATACATCTAGAGGAGGAATCTCCTCTATCTTGAGCATGATTTCAGATGATGGGGTAATGGGAATATTCTCCATTTCTGGAGAATTGCTGACTATTCCAATGACCATGTCTATCATTGTCTGCACTATACTCTCAGGTTTTTTCATGTTCTACTCCTCAGTATTAATCAATTCATTGAATGTTTCCCACTCTTTATCTAGCTCAGTTCTCGCTGACTCTGGTGGTTGGATGAGAGGAGGGGGAACCTTTACCCGTGGTGTAGTCAAGACCTGTTATTCTAGGCGCTCTTTAGATTGGGCAGTATCTCTTACTGACCCTTCACTTTTATTATGGTCGCTCTCGGACTGTTTAGAGCATTCTGGTGATTATTTTCTAGACTTAGACATGGACTTGTCTGTACTTGAGCTTCCACTTAAACTGATACTGGGAGTTGGCTCCCTTATTAGTTCCAAGCGTAACTTATCCAATGGGATGTTAGCTAATCTCCTTTCTCTATACAATTTGAATTCTTGGAATTTCGCTGGGGGAAATTGAATTTGAGCCATGTGCAAAACTTCTTTCAGTGTGCTTTTCTATTTGAAGGTATCATAAAAAAGGTAATCTTCTTTAAAAAATACTTTTATCTTGACAGCAGTAGTGAAATCCTTAATGACATCAAAAGGGTCAAATTGTCTTCCTGGAAATTTGAACAGTAATAGACACAACATATTGTCTACTTCTTTGAATGAAAGACCTAAATCAAACAGTGAAAAAGCCCCACAAGCCACAGGAAATTGCGGCCAAATTTCCTTCTTCTTGTCTTTCAGCTCTTTGCTCATTCCTCCTCCCCCGCAGGTCTGGTAAGCAATTTCTTGAGCCAATAACTTATCATGAACATATAAGGGTAGGACATGAGGGGAAGAAATGCTTCCAAATACTCTGACATAGGTGAAAAATTATTCCCCAAACCATCTTGCGATAGAGAGAATGTCAACTTCTGCTTTAGGGGAAAATGTTGCGGCGTCCTTATTATACAACATTCTATAGAGAAGTAACATAATTCCATGAAAAATGTTATAAAAATACGGGATAAAATTGGAACCCCACAAGTCCTTATGATAAATGTGAATGGGCAAGGGATTCTATGTAGTCCACTTCCAACCCATTAAAGGAAATTTGGAAACATAACATATTGCATCCATAACATAAGAAGCTAAATAGAAAGGAGGATAAATCCTCTGAGTGGTAGTTCTTTTGGATCGGTAATTCCAAATAGCCGAAGCTAAATTATTAGACAATATCTGAGCCCAATCCATAATAATGGAATTAATGGTTGCATCTAATAGGGGTAGCCACTTAGGTGAAAACTTGTTGATGTCGGGCCTTCCAAATAGTCTACATAGCATAGTAGCAACAAAGAAATATGGGGAGAAGAAGGAACCAATACTGTACATACCGCGTTTGTATTTTTCAATGGTTCTTCCCTTGCTGACCAGTTCTTGGTACACTTTGCCAAATCTTCATTTTCTTTGGCAAACTTCTCCAGAAACTGCTTGTTGTAGGTTGCATGCAATTCTGGTAGATGATACATAAGCCTTAAATCTTGTGGAGTGAATGACCCAATGACCCAATGAGGTCTTGGCCTCGAGACTTGAATTGTCTGTCTATTATATTGGCACTGTCCAATACCCACTTAACCATGTCTATGTATGGAAGAATCTTAGGTCTTTCCGCTATTTGATGAAGGAATGAACATGCAAATTTAGTGATTGATGTCTCAGACGATCCACGTGAGTCTATTATTGCTTGAACCTCCATAACTCTGGAATTTCCTTCTTTGAGTAAACTGTACATGCCTTCCCAAGTGGTTATGCCAGCATCTCTGTTGCAGGTGGTGTCTGTGTATAAGGGCGTCATCTCTTTGTCCTCAATAACCAGAGCTTTTCCCTTCTTTCCCATTACATTCTGTACACTGCTGCATATATTATTCTGCTTGCTACTCCTACAATTTACAAGTAAGGAAAGAATAATGGTAAGAGATAAGGTGACGGGAAAGCTCTTTAATTTTGAAATCATATCAAATATATCACCCTACGTGAAATAACCTTTCGATCAGATCTAAATCTTATCTCATAAATGATCATCAACTAACCACTAAATTGACATTAATTCCCATAAATCGATATCGGATTACGAGAAATAATTTATTGAACCATGAGCCCTACAGATCTACAATAAAGCAATTTTGTAATTTACTTCGCAATATTGCAGATCACAATATCACAAATCACAATATCACAGATCACAATATCGCTAATCTGTTTTGTTAACAATCATTTATTTCGTTAGGTAGCTATGAGATGTGATTTGTGAGATGTCTTATCGCATATCGCCGGATCGGGATATTTTACCTTAGGTGATACTTGCAAAATATGAAATCCGTGATGTGCGATGAGCCTTTAAGGCGCGCGATCTCACATCACGTTTTCGCACTTTCGAAATCTTGTTTGTTTGATATTCCCCCATTACCCTTCGTGATGCGATGTCTTATTGTTAAGAGAACGATTTTATTCAAAACTTATCATAAAACTTAAGTTTTTTAGGTTTTGCGAGTGTTTTCCTAAGTTTATGATAGCATGTTTTATTCAAAGGGAAGTATAAGTGCTAGTTCTTTATTATTTTAGAAGGTTCCCCATTTATTTAGCTTTATTACTAAAACTAAATAAAAAGGGGGGTTGTTGCTGGCCAAAACAGGACCATTGCTTCCTAAGAGGCGAGGATTGATTTAGGTGGATATTGGTGGCCACCCACCTATTCCACTTGGACCCCCACCATTGTTTCTTTCAATTTTTCAGTTTCCTTAATTGTAGCACAGTTTATTATTTTTGGCAGTTTTTTGGGACCTGAACTTCCGAAGTCATTTTGAAGCCCTAACAATTTTTTTTTTTGGAAAAATGGAAAACTTGAGAGTTTGGCTTATGTTTGTAGTCTAAATTTTTAGTCCTCAAATATATATTTCTAACGATGTATCATGCACGTCAAATGGAGATCGTATGTCAAAGTTATGACCCTTGGAAGTTGATGTGCCAATTTACCCCAATAGGGACCATGGTTTTGGCTCTTCATCTCCTAGGCTTAGGTTTTTGGATGTTTAAGGTTTTCCATTGTTTCTAAATAATAAATAGGCCTTTGAACCTCATTGTAACACATCTCATAGGCATGTAGCCACCACATTTCTTCTTAGAGATAAGCTACCATCGCTCGAGCTAGTTTATTTCCATTGTGTATGTAAGCATATTTCAGTTCTTTGATATTAATGAAATGAAGTTTTATTTATGGTACATCTCGGCGTTTATGTTTGTATTTGTATTTTGTTGCATTCCTGTATAAGTTCGGATCAGATTTTGTTAGGTGTGAGGTCAAATCAAGTCAAAAAATTTAATGCCCATGATATTATAATGAGATATTTGTTTATATAGGGGTGTGAGTAAAAACGAATCATGGGTGAGAAAGAATCAAGCTAGTGAAATGTAAGAAAAGTTTTATTGTGACAATAAAAATGTACTAAAACATTTCCCTATGTTTTTTCCCCAAATGGGGTTTTCCATGTAAATTTGGTGTTGTTAAATATTGTTTACACTATGGTGAAAATCTTATTTTATTTTCAATTTAATTTCTTATGTTGTCTTTTATTAAAAATAATTACTGAGAGTTATTGCCCACCATAATTTAAGCAATTCTTTGCACCAAAATACATAGTTATCAAATATAATTAAGCATATTTATCAAATATAATTAATCATATTTATGCATTTATTAATAATAGGTAGGAGTACAAATATAAACATGCAGAGGTTATGTATAGAATGAATGCACTTGAATATTATGTAAATTAATTTATGCACTTAAAACATGTTGACGGTGTTGAAAATTCGTAAACCAAGGGGTCTTCCTAATGTGGAGTCCCAATTATCCCTCACACGATTTGGTGTAGGAGCCCCATCCGGAATATCAACCTGGTTGCCATATATCTCAAAGATATGCCTTGGCTTTGTAATAGCCCTAGTTAAAAATCCATGTAAAAATATATAAGGCCATGGTGATGGGACACTTATTGCAAGTTGAATGTTGGGAAAGACATCCTAGTGTGGGTGTTCATTTGGTTATTAATGGCTAAGGAAATTGGCAAAGGTAGTGGCTAAGGCTTTGGAAAGGCAAAATGGCATTTTTGGCACATTTATTTATGAAAATAATGGAAATTGGGAGAAAATGGAGGTGAAAGGTCACAGGTTGCATGTGAGGAGGAAAATCAAGTAAAATAATGGAAAATGAAGAAAATAGAGGCCTCATTCATAAAAAGGCTTCTGATGATCAATTGGTAGCCTTTTGTTAGTTCATTTTTGGAGCTAACTCATTATTCTCTCTCTCTCATACTCTTGGATATTTAGGGTTTTCTTGGAGCACCCATGGAGGGTGTGGCATACTTGGATTTTTGGAGCAAAAAGGAAAAGGAGGAGCATGAAGAAGACATCAGGATCAGCAGCTACAATAGGATTTTCTTGTAGGTACTGAGTTGCATGTATGTTTTCCTCACTAGTTTTGGCATGCATGGGATATGCATGTGGATTTTTTATCATGATCTATCACTAGCATGGAGGATTGTCTGGATTCACAGTGGATTTCCTAGCCTTGTCATTTGCTAGATAGTCCTGGAGATTGCGGGTTTATTTCCTTGTTTTTTTTTTCTTCTCATGTTTTATTTAGCTTGGGTTGAGTTGTTAGTTCCTGGAGCTCAAGTTGGACAAACACTCTGGAAGCCATCTAACAGCTTGGGTTGAGTTACTAGTCCTAGAGCCTTGGTTGGACAAACACTCTAGAAGCCCTGTAACATCTTGGGTTGAGTTATTAGTCCTAGAGCCTTGGTTGGGCAAATGCTCTGGAGCCCTTGGTGGGTTGAATTACTAGTCCTAGAGCCTTGGTTGGAAAAATTCTCTGGAGCCCGACAACAACTATGGGTTGAGTTACTAGTCCTAGAGCCTTGGTTGGACAAATTCTCTAAATCCCGGTAGCAATCATGGATTGAGTTACTAGTCCTGGAAGTCAAGTTGGAACAAATTCTTTGGAGCCGTGGAAGGCTTAGGTAGAGACAAATATGATGATGGTTTTGTGATGTCCAATCATGAGGTGGAATCATTGTTTTATGGGTTGAGGTGGTTTGGCCTCTGGAAGCCCTGGATGGTTTTGATTGATGTGTTTTATGAGATCCTGCATTCATGCTTGGAATATAGCATGGGTGTGAATGGCTGAAGAGATATTGGCTCAACCATTCTATGGTCGGGTGGAACGTGGAATTCCCATCTCGGGTTTCGATTTTGCATCATCAATACGAGGTTATTTCTCCTTGTACTTTATGAGTATTATACCGGTTTATATGTGGATCATATGGTTGTGATTTTATTAGTATTTATGTTGCTATTATGCCGATTATATATGTGTTTTATGACAGTGTCTATGTATGTCTCTCATCATGTTTTTACTTGTAAATGAATGAACAATGTATCTATGACCTAAAAGATTAAATTACAGTCAATGTGTTGAGGCATCAATGTCTCTTAGTGATTCTCATCTAGGTATGAGACCCCTATGCTCATATTTTTTATTTACACTTGTAGATTACATATTCATGATATGTTTGACGAAATGTCTATCATGGCTAGTAGGGGTCCAGTCAAGGTCTTATTCAAATAATTTATTTTGAACTTCCATTTCCCTATTATCTTACTGTTCTAAATATGTCATTCTATTCTGGGCAGTGACCTGAGCTCTGAACCTGAAAAAGTGGCTCAAATCCTGGGGGCAATGACATAGCATTGGCAAAAAGAGTCCCTGGATGTTGGCTTGTAGGCTTGTGAGAGTGTCTAGAGGTTCCTGGATGCTAGCATGCCAATAGCATGAGAGCATCTAGAGGACAAGTGGTTCAAAATCTTAGTGGGACCCAAGGGTTGGTTGGCAGAAAAATTGGATTCATTCTTGAGGGTCCTAATGCTGGTTGCAATATCCAAGAACACCTCAGATTATCTTAGTTCATGAGTTAGTACCAACTCTATTGTTCAATTACTTACTTACCCACTTCAATTGAATATTCCTAAATAGGCTTTAAAATTTTATATTCAAACAATCCCTCAATCATGCATACTACCATGTTTATGCATTGTCTACACCTCTTTCTCGTCATTCATCGACATTTATTAAACGCAATATCATCTTATGTTATGAGAGCTTATAGTCATTCAATTGACATCATGTCTCACAAGCATAAGCATAAAATGTTTCCTTCTTCCATATGGTGGCCAAAAACAAGAAAGCATTCATTTCAAGTAACATGGATTTACAAGGTGACCATTAATGATCAGGCACTCAGTATTTAGCTCAAAAATCAAATTTCTCAGAATGGCTCGAAACCTGAACGATTGTGTCTGTCTTGGAAAATTGATCCCAATGCAACTCATTTCATTGAAAACTAACTTTGTATGAGGAATATATCACATTCTGTCCACTTTGCCAAATAAGAGAAATTTTGAAACAAAATTGTACAGTCATTGCATAGTCAGCAGTCCATATTGTTGACGTGGCAGATTACTGGGTAGGGTCAATGACGGTCAACATTCAATCAAGTTATGATGACTGTCAAGTTGTGGTTGATTTGTAAGTGCGATGGCGTGGCTTATTTTGATTGGTTAATGGAGGACCAATGAGGAGGGGACAAGTGGCAAGCCTGAAAGCCACCACATGTCCCTTCCCAAAGGTCGGCTATGGTGTGCACCAAAATTTTAGGGCAGGCTGGGGGGTCGAACTCGAGAACTGCTCCCGACAAACTCCATGCTATATTGTTACACCACACCATAATTTCTTAACCATGACATTCACCATGCAATTATAAAGTTTAATGTGCTTAAGGTTGGGGGTTAGAAGGGCCAACCCTCCAATGTGAATGCTCTAATTGTAATGGTTACGGTTACCACACATCTGTCACCAACATAAATCACGAACTGTGACATTAATGTCCCATGTGACACATAATATATCTGGTGTCACGACTAATACAATGGTCAGCGTTACCTAACTGTTAACAGAAACTGCGCTAAAAGCCACGACATGTGTCCACTCAAACTGCTAGCTCAAACGGTTAGCAAAAATCGCACAGTAATTGCATTAAAACTCAATTAGTGCTTAATTAATACGAGTTAACACTAATTAAAGTAGAGTTTAATTCGGCGAAGATTATGGCGGACCCCCCAAATTCGGCAGAAACTCCAAGCTTAGTGAAGTTAACTGGAGTTCCTCCAATTTTAGTGGAGGATTACTAGGAGAAAGTAGTTTTGGTCATAAATGGAGCAAAATTCGACCAAATTGAGCTCAATAAAAAGTGTTCCTAGCTAATTTGAGCATTTTGAACAC
This sequence comes from Pinus taeda, assembly GCA_000404065.3. Taxonomy (NCBI): domain Eukaryota; kingdom Viridiplantae; phylum Streptophyta; class Pinopsida; order Pinales; family Pinaceae; genus Pinus; species Pinus taeda. The sequence goes on from APFE031071411.1 coordinate 99,150, forward strand.
ATTGAAGTAGGTTTCAAGAGAAATAGATCTTTGTAAATATAATTTTTTCCATATTGAGCTAATACAGAGGCCTAAGCCATGGAAGCTGGACCAAGGAGATGTAGCCCAGGAGGGGTGAACTCATTCATCAAAACACTGTGTTAAGTGTTCATGTTAATGGTTTGTTGTACTTTTCATTATTGTTTTTCAACACTTGTTTTTAATGCTATTTTGCTCATGTATTTCACATAGAACTTGATAAAATTTACCTGTTTCCAATCACAAAGACCATAAGAGAACCATGCACATGAAGCAACTGACAAGCATTTGTTTATAAATTTGAAGTTGAAATTAGCACAGCAAAACTAACATTCTACAACAGATCAAGTTGGTATCAGAGCAAAGGTTTATTTGGTTGCTTGCTTGAGTTTTGTGTAAGTAGGTTTTAATGGTTGAAAAATTGTGATGCTTACAAGGTTAAAGTTGTAGAGAGGAGAAGGGAAACTATTGGTTGCAACTCCTGAGGCAATGCCTAGAAGAAGGAGACCCACAAGGCCACAATCTCCACCCACAGTTCCAATTCCAACTGCACTTGAAAAACCTCAAGCTTTACCTTCAATTGAGATTGAGGAGGTACAAGCAGTACCAAAATCTGAGCTTGAATCCAAAGCCATCATGTATGGAGCAAGAGAGACTGAAGGTCTTTCAGAAGAGGAAGCATTCAAGAGAGCTTTCTATGACTTAACTGACATGGTTAGAGTCCTCTATGAAGAGAGGAACACTTGAATGGCTGGAGAGAGTTCTAAGCCTCCACATGGAGAGGGAAGCGTAAGAGAAAAAAAAAACGATGAAAAGAAGGATTGAAAGGGTAATGGAGGAAAGCCTCCTCCATCTCCACCATCTTCATCTGCCTCATCATATTCATCATCCTCAACATCTCAAACAGCAACATCTTCCACTTCCACCATAAAAATTGTCCATACTCATTCAAAAACCCCAAAGGAAAAAACTCCCTTACTCAAATTGGACATTAAGTTTGAACTTCCCATGTACAATGGTGAGGTGAATGTAGAACAGTTAGACAACTGGATTCGAAAATTGGAGGTTTATTTCATAATTCTGAACCTTCAATAAGATGACATAAAAGTCTAGTTGGCTTCATTGAAGCTAGAAGGAGCAGCATCAGTCTAGTGGGAAGCAAAGACTTAAGAGGAAATGAAAATTCATGGTAATATATCCATTTCTTGGGTTGAATTTGTTTCTGCAATTAAAAGACATTTTTATACTTTAGCCTAAATGAAAAAAATCCATTATGAGTTGGCAAAATTTTAGGCAACTCAAGGGCCAAACAGTCCAAGACTATACCTACGAGTTTAGAAAGAGGGATTTGTTGTTACGAGTAAACTCGAATTCCCAAGATACATTGTTGAAATATATTGGGGGTTTACATTCCTACCTAAAACATATTTCCTTATGTTCAATCCAAGCAATTTGGATGAGGTATGTGTGCAATCCATGCACCTTGAAGCAGGGGGAAAGAACATTCAGAAAGAGGGTAGTAAGAAGAAGCCTTTCAAGGGTAAGGAGAAAGAGAATGGAGGAAAATGGAAAGGAAAGAAGAATGCAAGTGTGAAGAAAGAAGGGGAGAAAAATATATGCCAACATTGTTCCAAATTTGTGCATGATGAAGCCCAATATTGGAAATTATATCCCGAACTAAGGCCTAAGAAACCAAACAATAAAGGAAAACAAAAGATGATCGCTACCACACAACATGATCTTGGATCAGATTATGGTGACGAGGCCAAGATTTCAGCCATGGTCACAAAAGGAAAAGAAGTTGTTACAAGCACTAATTCCTCACATAGTTAAAACAACACTCCAAATGAAGAATCAAGAATAGAATTGTTTCATGTAAGGGTTATTTCAAATCATACAAAGATTGATGCATTATTAGATAATGGGTCACAATCAAACTTAATTTTAGAAGACTTGGTCAAAAATCTTAACCTTGAAACTGTACCTCATCATAAGCCATATCCATTGGGTTCGATAATCAATAATGCAAATTTACAGGTTACAAGTGTTTACTCAAGTTTGCCATTATTGAAAAGTTCATTGATGAAGTTGAGTTATATGTAGTTCTACTTGACATCTCAGGAATCATTTTGTGTAGTCCATATTTGTATGATAGGAAAGAAATATTTTATCGCCATGAGAACAAATACGTATTTCTCAAGAATGGAGTGGAGTACATTGTGAGAGCCCATCAAAAAAAAGTTAAACATTTCTTTAGTTAATGCAGGGCAGATGAAGAGACTAGTAAATGAAAGAAAAAATTTTGTGCTTCTTATGATCAAGAAAAAGAATGATATTTATTATCAATCTTTTGAAGGTTTTAATGACAAATTAAAATCTGATTTGTTTGAGGTGGTAAGAAAGCATGGCAAGATGTTTCAATAACTAAAGGGTTTGCCTCCCAAGAGGGGAATTCATCATAAGATGTAGCAGCAGTAGGATGTTCCACTTCCAAACATTGGCATGTATCGCATGTCGAATATGGAGAGCATGGAAATCAAGAAGAAAATTCAAGAATTGTTGGACAAAGGTATAATATGCCCATATACTTCGCCATGTGGTTCTTCCATTGTCTTGGTGCCAAAGAAGGACGGGACTTGGCACATGTGTGTGTATTTCCATGTACTGAACAAAATCACGGTAAAGAATTGTTACCCACTCCCAAGAATTGATGATTTGCTTGATCAGATGAGGTATGCAAATTATTTCTCTAAGTTAGACTTACGAAGTGGTTATCATCAAGTTAGAATAGTTGAAGAGGACATTTGGAAAACCACATTTAAAACTAAACAAGGCTTGTTTGAGTGGCTTGTTATGCCTTTCAGTATTACAAATGCTCCAGCTACTTTCATGAGAGTTATGAATGATGTATTGAGACCATTTCTAGATGATTTTGTCATTGTTTACTTAGATGATATTCTCATATTCATCAAATCCAGAGATGAACATGTCATGCATGTGAACAAAGTACTTGATGTCTTGAGAGAAGAACAATTGTTTTTAAAGATGTCAAAGTGTGAATTTGGCAAGCATTATTTAGTGTATTTAGGACACATTGTTGGAGGAGGTGAGCTAAAGATAGACCCCTCTAAGGTTGAGGTCATTATAATTGGCTCAAGCCTAATACAGTTACATAGGTAAGAAGCTTTTTAGGGGAAGCACAATATTGGAAGAAATTTATTGCTAATTTTTCTTTCAGTGTAGCACCACTACATGCATTGAATAGTGTTAAGAAAGTCTTCCATTGGGGAGATGTACAGCAGAAAGCATTTGATGCTTTGAAGCAAAAGATCAGTTCAGCGCCGGCATTGGCTCTTCTGAATCTTAGACAGCCATTTGAGATTCAAATAGATGCTAGTGATTGTTGGGTTGTGTTATATCATTCCACAACTAGCTCCCCTAGTTAAACCAGGGGGTTAGAGGGGGAGCGGAGCCCCCCCCCACCTTTGTTGGGCTGATTGCATAGTAGGGGGATCATGGGGGGCGTAGCAGCCCCCCCTGTACAAGGGGTTTGAGGGGGCCAGTTATCCCCCCTCTATAGAGATTAGGGCAGCGCCCCATGGAAAAAAAAAATAAAAATAAAAATAAATAATAAATAAATTAAATAAAATAAAATAAATAAAATAAAATAAAATTCGGACCCTATATTAGTGTAGAAATTCTCATTGTAGATCACCTGATAATGCAATATACTAAAGCAAAATACTTGATATACTTCCACAAACAAACTTGCAGAAGCTTAATCAATTTTGAGCAAGATCAAATAGAACACATATAACTGATGAAGAAGAAATGAATCACACATGAACACAGAAGAATATTCAGGGGAAAGCCTCGGCTAAAAACCTCGATCTCTGTATTATCATACAAGTGGAAATATCTTTGGATTACACAAAGCTTTAGCTTACAAGCTATCTAGCTCTCAGTACAATCCCTCACTACTACTCATAGACAAAATAGATAACACATATGCCTTCCTTCAGTCCTCCAAGCCTCCTATTTCCTTGTGCAGTTTCTCCTGGGTCCTCAAGCTGCCACCTATGTGCAATTACCTCACACTGCTCATTAACCTCTGAAATAACTGCACAATCCTCAAGGAAAGAATTCCTTCTGCATGCAGGAGATATCCTCATGGGAATATTCCTGCAACTGATAGTACACTATCCCATCCATTGATCTCAACTAGGTCTCTGTTTGAACTAACATGCATGAGTTATTTATGAGAGAATATTCAATTATCTGAAGTACACTAGCTGCATGCGTGCATGCATTAACTATCTGAACTCACAATCAGTTCCACAAACTGTTGGAACTAATCTAACTGGACTTAACTCACTTAACTAAGCTAACTAATTACAACTCATCGTGATCTCCTTAAGTAAGGGATAACTTCCTCAATCAAAGGGATAATTGTTACATGTCTTCACATAGAATTCATGTTTGATTTTCTCTAACTAATTAACTCAAGATTAATTAATTAATTATTTTACAAATAGTTGTTGAGCTCAAATTCGAATTTTAATTCACGTTTTTAATTTAGGGACTAATTAAAATTAGAAAGTATCCCGAAATGATATCTATAGGAATGTTATTTTTAGCATTTCTTGTTGCTATTTTCAACACTCCCTCTCAACAAGAAAATGATTATCTGTCACCCCGATCCTGTCTCTGTGGAACTCGAATTTTCATTTTGACAGTGCCTTAGTAAAAATATCTACATCGTGCTCCTCGGTCAAAACATACTGCAACAACATGATCCTCTTCACCACACAGTCTCGAAGATGATGATACCAGATATCGATGTGCTTGGACCTGTCATCAAATACTGGATTCTCAGAGAGTTTGATACAACTCTAATTATTGCAATAGATCACAGTTGGATCCATCCTCTAATCAAACAACCCAACTAGAATTTTCTGCATCCAAATGGCCTCACATGCTACATGACTGGCAACCATGTATTCAACCTCTGCTGAGCTAAGTGCAACTAACCTCTGTTTCTTGCTGTACCAAGAAACTGCAGCTGAACCAAGGTTGAAAATTCCTCCTGAAGTGCTCTTCTGATCTAATGGAATCCCTTCCCAATCTGCATTTGTGAAGCCCTGAAGCTTCACTCCCTCTATTTGTTTGTACCATAATCCATACTGAGATGTGCCTCTGAGGTATCTCAACACATGCTTAGTTGCCTTCCAAAACAGCTTGGTAGGTTGAACCATAGATTGACTTAGCTGGTTCACCACAAAGCACAAATATGGTCGTGCGTTCACTAAATACATCAATGAACCCACAAGTTTCCGATACACAGTAGCAGCTACTACCTCACATGAAGTAGCATCATCCTTCCTCCAGTTACCTGCTAGAGGAGTCTACATCAGCTTGCACTTCTCCATGTGGAATCTCCTGAGTATCTCATTGGAATACTTGCCTTGAGACACAAACACTTCCCCATCCTTCTGCCACACTTCCATGCCTAGAAAGTAGTGTATGAGACCCATGTCTTTCATCTCGAACTCTCTTGCAAGGTCCTCCCTACAAGACTGTATCAACTGATCATCACCTATTAATATTATATCATCAACATAAAGAACAATGATCAATGGCTTACCTTGTACCATGATGTGGTATAGGTTCGCATCCGCTTCACTCTTTGTGAAGCCCAACCTGGTAAAATATTTATCGATCCTAGTGTACCAAGCATGAGGTGCTTTCTTCAACCAGTACAAAGCTCTCTTGAGTCGGCGCACATGTGACTCACGATCAAAGGTCTCAAATCCTTCTGGCTGCTCTATGTACACCTCTTCCTCAATCTTGCCATTGAGGAATGTAGTCTTCACATCCATCTGATGGATCTTCCAACCCATCTATGCTGATAGTGCCAACATCGATCTGATAGATGAGTACCTCAAGTCTCATCATAGTCAATCCCCTCGACCTGTGAGAAACCACTGGAAACAAACCTTGCCTTATGTTTCTCCACACAACCATCAGCTACTTGCTTTAACTTGTAAAGCCATCGGGAACTTACCACTGACCTGTTCTCTGGTCTTGGAACAACATCCCAAACATTGTTCCGAACTATGGATTCATACTCCTCCACCATAGCATCAACCCAAACTGGTTCTTGCACTGCTTCCTCGAAGGAAGATGGTTCGGTCTTTATACACTCCCCAACTAGGTCCATGTACCCAGTGTATCGCTCAGGTGACCTCCTCTATCTCTGCTGAGAAGACAACTCTCCCAAATTCTCTTTCACATCCATCAATAATCTGTCAACATCCCTTGAGTGTTTCCGCCCATCTTTGGAATGATTTGCAAGAGTGGATGTATCCACTCCTGGATCCTCTGCATGCAGCTACTCCGCATCAGTCTGAGGATCCTCCTCCTTAGGAACCAAAATTTCCTCCTCTGCATGCAACTTGAGCTCCCTCTCAAGGGAAGCTTGCATGGCCTTCTGCTCGTCGAACTTTATATCTCTACATACCACTATCCTCTGACTAGTAGGAAACAACACCCAATAGTTGTGGGGTGTATCATTGTACCCCACAAGTATCTTCAACTCTACTATTGGCTCTAGCTTTTTCCAGGCATTTTTGGTCACATGGAAAAATACTGATGAGCCAAAGATTCTGAAGTGACTCACATGTCTCTTCCCGGAGAAAGCCTCCCCTGGTGTCTTCATCCCAAGTATGCGATTCGGGCTTCTATTCTCCAAGTATACCATTGTATTGCATGCCTCAGCCCACAAATGAAGTGGTAGGCCTTGGTCATGCAACAACGCTTGAGCTACTCCCACGATCATTCTGTTCTTCCTTTTGGCCACGTCATTCTGTTGTGGGTTATGGAGTGTCATAAACTCCCATTTAATTCCTTCTGTTGCACAAAAGTCCTTAAACTCTTGAGAGACATACTCTCCACCATTGTTGCTTGGCAAGGCCCTTATCTTCTTTCCTGATTCTTTCTCAACCAAGGCTTTGAACTCACAAAACCTTGAGAAGGTTTGATCCTTCTTCTGCATGAAATAGATCCAGCATCTACAAGAAAAATCATCAATGAAAATAACATAATACCATTGTTTAGTGGTGGAGGCTGTCGAGAATGATCCACACACATCTTTATGAACTCACTCCAAGATTGCTACAGCTCAACTATCTCAATCCTCAAAGGAATATTTTGCATACTTGCCCAAGGTACAAAATTTGCATGTGTCCACTTGCTTAATTTTACCCTTGGGAAGTCCAGTAGAAATTCATTGCATGATCTTCAAGGCCCCATGTTATGAAACCAGCTCAAGAAAAGATAGAAAAGATAGATCAACGCCTTAGAATTCAGCCTCTTCGAGGGGGAAACCTCCTTTACATTACATAAATGAACAATTCTTGGATGATTCAAATCACAAAACCTCCTTTCTATATATAGGAGTCTAAGAAGTCACAATATAAACCAACCGACCTAACAATAATAATATAAAG
>APFE031071411.1:111284-124632 GCA_000404065.3 Pinus taeda
TGTTGCTTTTTATGCAAGTGACACTTGTTGCACTTGTTCCTGTAATTTTGATATATCATATAGCATTTCTTCTTCTTCTTCATGAGTCATGCTAGAGCTTCCAGGATCCTTACTAGGTGTTTGCATTTTCTTTTCTCGGGGCATTAGTTACCGATAATAATGCTCTATTATGCCCTTTGAATTCCTTCAAAATAAATTTTCAAACCAAGCTTAAGCAAAAATTTAAGAAAATCTACACACCTTTTTTCACTTTGTAGGAGCTTGATATTGCCTCTGATGTATCTCTATACTTTCCAATGATCTAGTTTTGAATTTGTAATATATAGTAGCCCTTTGTGTCCTCTTTCCAATGCCACAAGTCTGACCCAAATTGGTTTCTCCAAGGAAGAGTTATGCGAAATCTCCCACAGTGACTTGATTATAGACTAGTTCAGTAGAGCGCACTTGTACGACGTGCCACGAGTCACTGTTTCGACCTTTGGATCTGAAAATTTCATACAAGAAACTACAGTTTTTACTCTTTTTGCACCTTCTTACGAAATTTCAATCCGATCCCCAGAGAGAAAGTTATGATGATTTTCCCCAGGTAACCTGTTTGGAATGTAATTCAGGAGTCTGAAAAAAGACCAACTTCCTCAGATCATATCTCCACAAATATCGCGTGAAAAGCTTTGAAATTCGGACCCAAGGTTCAGCGCAATTTCTTCTCAAATGGGTTTTTTTGCAAATTTTGAAACGTCACAGAAAAAACGTTATAGTGAAAATGGCACGATGACCTGTTTGGAGCAGCGAAACCCTAGAATCCAAAGCTCCGATACCAAATGTTATGAAACCAGCTCAAGAAAGATAGAAAGATAGATCAACGCCTTATGAATTCAGCCTCTTCGAGGGGAAACCTCCTTTACATTTACCTAAATGAACCAATCTTGGTGATTCCAAATGAAAAAAACCTCATTTCTTCTATAGAGTCTAAGGATCACAATATAAACCGCCGACCTAAGAATAATAATAAAGCACCAAAAATAACAATAGAGGGATTCTATGGGGCACAATAATAACAATATGGGGGCAATAGGGGCACAAAAATATTAATAAGGGGTATAACTACAATAGTAATGGGGTAATCACTAGTATTATAGGGACCCAACACCCCATGGTGCAAGTGGGCCAATCTTCTATGCTATAGCTCGCCAATATCTTGTCTTTGCACTAACTCTGCTTTGGAACTCAATGCAACACAGTTATCTACCTCCATCTTGTAGAGATTCTTCACTTGAATCCAAATCCTCTTGGTCTCTCCCATGGCGATATGTCTCAGGAACGCCTTTCATTTACTGAAGACTACATCATAGCCTTTATCTTCCAACATTGCGATGGATACTAGGTTCTTCTTCAATCCAAGCACATACTTTACATCAGTCAGGGTGAGAGGAGATCCAGGCTCCCTCTAAAACACAACCGTGCATTCACCTAAAACACAGTACTTTCCATCACCACCCATCTCTATGCGCATATGGAGGTCCTTCTCCTCCAAGGTACTGAATAAATTCTTATGATCGACCATGTGGAATGAGGCTCCATTGTCTAGGTACCAAACACAACCCACCATTGATGAAACCATGCATGTGATGAGGATGAAATCCAATTAAAACTGTGAGGCCAATGCCTCGCCATCTGATCCTTTCAAGGATCCCTTCTTGGATTTCTTCTGTGGACAATTTGTTGCATAATGGCCCACCTCATGAAAATGAAAGCATCGCACTTTAGATTTGTCAATCTTCTTCCCACCATGGGAAGAACTCGATTTGGAATGGGAAGCCTTCCCTTTCCCTTTCCTCACCTTACTCACTAAGGCTATATTTTCTTCATCATCATGCTTTGATGAAGAACCATCTCTGGTGCTTCTCCTGATCTCCTCTTGCATCAGATCCGACCACAGTCTTTCCCAATCTGGTAGTTTCTCTCTTCCATTTACTGAGTCTTCATAGCTATGCTAGCTCTTAGGAAGACCGAGGAGAGCAATACTCACCATGTCGTCATCGATTGTCATGATTCCTACACTTCTAAGCTCATCCCTGCAAGTGGTGAGCTTGTTTAGATATGTAGAGATCGTGTCGCCGTTTTCACACTTGATTTTTCGAAGCTTCTCTTTCAGCGCCAACTTCCTCTGATCATTGTTATTATGATATAGATCCTTCAATGTTTTCCACATTGAAAATGATGTCTCCTTCCCATGGAGACTCAAGACAATATGGTCTTGAACTCCCTCCAGAAGAATCCTCCTCGCTCTAGCCACACATTTCTTCCATTCTGCCAGTTCTTGGGCATTAGCTACTGCTAGTTTGGGGACTTCTTGATCAATGAAGTCCTTCAAACCATTGTCCTCTAATACCGCTTCCATGTGATCCTTCCAGGCTATATAATTCGAGCTACCATCTAGGGCATACTCGAGTCTTAAACCATTGAACGCCATTGGTGAACTTTGAGATGTGATAAGAATTTGATTTCTACAATCAAGAACTTCAAACTTCTCCCTTCTTTTTATATTGTTCTCTACTTTGATCACCTTTGCTCCGATACCATGTAGAAATTATCAATGTAGATCACCTGATAATGCAATATACTAAAGAAAAATACTTGATCTACTTTTACAAACAAACTTGCGAAAGCTTAATCGATTTTGAGCAAGATCAAATAGAACACATATAACAGATGAAGAAGAATTCAATCACACATGAACACAAAATAATACTCTAGGGAAAGCCTTAGCTAAAAACCTTAATCTATATATTATCATACAAGTGGAAATATCTTTGGATTACACAAAGCTTTAGCTCACAAGCTATCCAACTCTTAGTACAATCCCTCACTACTACTCATAGACAGAATAGACAACACATATGCCTTCCTTGAGTCCTCCAAGCCTCCTATTTCCTTGTGCAGTTTCTCCTAGGTCCTCAAGCTACCACCTGTGTATAATTACCTCACACACTGCGCATTAACCTTTGAAATAACTGTGCAATCCTCAAGGAAAGAATTCCTATTGCATGCAAGAGATATCGTCATGGGAATATTCCTACAACTGATAGTACACTATCTCATCCTTTGATCTCAACTGGGTCTCTATCTGAATTGACATGCATGAGTTATTTATGAGAGAATATTCAGTTATCTGAAGTACACTAGTTGCATGCATGCATTGACTAACTGAACTCACAATCAGTTCCACAAACTATTGGAACTAATCTAACTGGACTTAACTCAGTTAACTGAGCTAACTAATTACAACTCATCCTGATCTCCTTAATTAAGGGATAACTTCCTCAATCAAAGGTATAATTGTTTCATGTCTTCACATAGACTTCATGTTTGAATTTATTTAACTAATTAACTCAATATGAATTAATTAATTATTTTACAAACAACTGCTCATCTCAAATTTGAATTTTAATTCACAATTTTAATTTAGGGTCTAATTAAAATTGGAATGTATCCCGAAATGTTATTTTTAGCATTTCTTGTTGCTATTTTCAACAATTAGGTGGGCGAACCTATCTATGGTTTTTTCCATGGTTTTTACACATGGTTTTGGGCACGATGATTTTTAGTCCATGGTATTGGATGCTTCGGCATGTATATATATGTATTGTAACATTGAAAGCAACATAATGAAAAATCAAGTTGGTAGTCCCAGTTTTGGGATCCAAGGGAAAATCTCTGTGTATATGTGTTTTATGTGTTATGCTCTCACATTGTCTATTTTCTGTGTTTTAGAAGTCGTATGTAGGTAATTTCTATACGAAGTTAAAACCTACAGTGATTACACCATGGGAGAATTTCTTATGTAGTAAGCCCATTTCATTTCATTCTGAAATTTTTAATGGAGTTGTAACTAATTATTCCACTTATGACAAAGAACTTTACACATCGGTACAAAGTGTCAAAAAATGGAAACACTACTTGATGGGGAAGGAGACCATTATCCATACCGACCGTCAACCATTGCAGTACTTACAGTCACAGTCAAATTTTCACGAATCACGACACTTCATATGGATGGGTTTTCTACAACAGTTTCATTTGGTTATCAAGTACAAAAATAGAATCTACAATAAGGTAGTTGATATGCTTTCTAGGCCTATTGTAAATTCATCTGTTATACTCAAGCATAATTTTGTTTTGCATGAAATTTATATTGAGCAATATGCATATGATAATGAATTTCAAGATGTGTATGCAAGCTTGAGTCAAGGAAACCAAATTGAAGAGCTAGATTACCATGTACATAACAGTTTGTTGTATCACTTGGGCAAGTTATGTATTCCACAGGGAGAAAGAAACAATATCATAAGGCAGGCACACACTTCATTGATTGTTGGACACTTTGGTGTAGGCAAGACAGTATTGGCCACACATGTTTGATAATGTATCTCGTTCTATAAGAGGATGTTCTTTGTGTGAAATAAGTAAGCCTAGCAATAGGAAACTAGGATTGTATACTCCACTTCCAGTACCTTCACGTCCATGGGAGAGTATCTCAATGGATTTTGTAGGAGGTCTTCCATTGTCAAGGAAAGGTCATGATAACTTATATTTAGTTGTAGATAGGTTCAGAAAAATGTGTATACTAACACCATTACAGCTGAACAAACAGGTCATCTTTTATTCCAAAACATTTGGGTTCATTTTGGTCTTCCTACTTCTATTATAAGTGACCGATATTCTCGATTTGTTGGGAATTTTTGGTCAAATTTGTGGGACATGATGGAAACTAAGTTGAAGAAGAGTACAACCTTTCATCCACAAATAGATGGACAAACTGAGGTGGTCAACAAGCTGTCATTCATCTCCTTAGAGTATATTGCAGCAAACATCCCAAGTTGTGGGATGAATAGTTGCACTACATACAACATGCATACAACTGGGCAAAGCATTCTTCCACAAGTACATCGCCATTTGAGGCATGTTTTGGGTACTTTCCAAGATCTCCATTGTCCTTCATCTTTAAGAAACATGTCACCTTGATGGTCACAGTGACATCAATAAGGAAAGGAAGTTCATAGAGAAAAATCAATTGATACATCACACAGTGCAAGAACAACTTGAAAGAAGTGAGAGAAGCTACAAGGCAAGGCATGACAAACACTGTATTGATCACAAATTTCAAGTTGGAGACAAAGTTTGGTTATATATTAGCAAAGAGAGACATCAAGGGGAAGGTAAAAAGATTAAGCCAATCTGTTATGGTCTTTTTAAAATTTTGGAAAAGACTGGTAACAATGCATTTAAGCTAGATTTGCCTCCTTATATGCAAATATACTCTATTCTTAACGTTGAGAATTTCAAATTGTTTGAGCCTCCTTTGATTGATGATCAAGGAGAGCATGTTCATCAACCATCAATAGATGATTTTTCACGAGAACATGTTGATGAGCTTCATCAAGATCTCATACTTGACAGAAGAACTAGAACTTCGAAGAGAGGGAATGTCGAATACGTTAAAGTGGGACTCAAGGGACAAAAGCTTTCTAAGGCCGAATGGTTGCAGATCGAGAAGGTGAGGGAGTTGTACCCTCACCTGTTGAACAATTGATACTATATTTTAGGGTCCAAAAGGCTTCTAGTGGGGAGGAATGATCAGGCACTTAATATTTAGCTCAAAAATTAAAATTCTCATAATGGCTCGAAACCTGAATGATCGCTTCTATCTCGGCAAAACATCCCAATGCAACTAATTTCATTGAAAATCAAGTTTGTATGAGGAAGATAATGCATTCTATCCACTTTGCCAAACATGAGAAATTTTGAAAAAAAATTGTACAGTCACTGCATAGTCAGCAGTCCGTACTGCTGACATGGAAGATGATTGGGCATGGTCAACAAAAGGTCAACATTCAATCAAGTTATGTCAAGTCGTGGTTGGTTTTTAAGTGTGATGATGTGGCTTATTTTGATTGGTTAATGGAGTACCAATGAGGAGGGGACAAGTGGAAAGCCTGAAGGCTACCAATTGTCCCTCCCAAAGGTCGGCTATGGCACACACCAAAATTTTATTGCAGGTCGAGGGGTCAAACCTAAGACCTGCTCCCAAAACCTCCATGCTATACTTTTACGCCACACCACAATATATTAACCATAACATTCACCACACAATTATAAATTTTAACGTGGTTAAGGTTGGGGGTTAGGAGGGCCAGCCCTCCCATGTGAATGCTTTGACTGTAACGGTTATGGTTACCACACATCTGGTGCCAACATAAACCACAAACCATGACATTAATGTCCCATGTAACACATCATATATCTGGTGGTCACAGTTAATACAACGGCCATCATTACATAATTGTTAGCAAAAACAACGCTGAAATCCATGAAATGTGTTCACTCAAACTGCCAGCTCAAATGGTTAACAGAAACTGCGCGGTAATTGCGTTAAAATTAGATTAGTGCTTAATTAATCTGAATTAAAACTAATTAAATTAGAGTTTAATTCGGCGAAGGTTATGGCAGACCCCCCAAATTCGGTGGAAACTTCAATTTTAGTGAAGTTAATTGGAGTTCCTCTAGTTTTAGTGGAGGATTACTAGGAGAAAGCAGTTTTGGTCATAAATGGAGCAAAATTCGACCAAATTGAGATTAGGAAAAGGTGTTCCTAGCTAATTTGAGCATTCTGAATACATTGAAGCAGGTTTTAGGAGTAGTAGAGCTTTGTAAACAACAATTTTTTTCTCCATATTGAGCTAATATAGAGGCCCAAGCCATGGAGGCTGGACTAAGGAGATGTAGCCCAGGAGGGGTGAACTCGTTCACCAAAACACTGTGTTAAGTGTCCATGTTGATGATTTGATGTACTTTTCATTGCTTTTGTTCAACACTTGTTTTTCATGATATTTTTCTCATGTATTTCACATAAAACTTGATAAACGTTACCTATTTCCAATCAAAAACACCATAAGAGAACCATGCACATGAAGCCATTGACAAGAATTTGTTTATAAATTTGAGGTTGAAATTAGCATATAAAAACTAACATTCAACGAGATATCAATTAACATCACCTAGAAAATAGCTAGTACCAACCCTTGATTTACTTACGATTGATGCATTCAATGATTGCTAACGTGCTCTTTGCTCTTAAACCTATGCTTTAGTATTTACCTTTGATCCATGCTAACTCAATTCATGATCCATTTCTCTATCAATTCTATCTTTGTGGTCTTGATATGGCCCATGTAGCCATAGCCTTGAACCACTACTATGAAAAAATTAAGGCTCCATAGTCTATTTATTGTCCCATCCAAGTACAATATTTGAACTCTCCTATAATATCATTCTATAACATACCCAACCCTCTCTATACGTTGTTGAGGGCATGTGGCATCAAATTTTCTCTTTCTTATTTAACTCAAACCACTTATATAAGATAATCATCACCTTATGTTCATCGAAAGCTTTTAAGTGTTACATGTTGGAAATAATACTGAGAGGGGGGGGTGAATCAGTATTATTAAATTCTTTTCAATATACCTTCCAGATTTATACTTTAATTTATTCTTCATATATTGACCATTAGTTTGAATGTGAGTACCATATAATAATGAGCAAGAACATGAAAGATAGAAAATCACACCAAGGAACACCAGATATAAGGTGGAAACCCAATGTGGGTGAAAACCACCTGCTGCAATATGTCTCTATCTTCTTTCAATTAGAAACTTCTTTTACAATGATTTTGTAATGGTGCAGTCCTTTACCAATACGCAGGCTGCAACTTGCAGAGAGCTATAACCCTCTCTCGTTTTCCAGTCTCTCCTAGAAGGGAGCTACAACCCCCTTTTCTCTTTTTACTTCTTTAAGGACCACGTTTCATTAATTTTCAAACTAGATCCATGGACATCAAATACTAAACAAGTACATATGAATCAACCAAACTCCTTATACAATCAACCAATGAATCACCCAATTTCTCAGAATGCTGTAAACAGAAAGGCAATACCAGTAAACTAAACCCAGAACTCTGCAGCAAATAGATAAAAGGCAGCCAACAAATACTTCAAAGAAAAGTCCGCAACTTGACCAATATAAACATGTGAATATCCGCAGCTCTTCTGTGTCTAAATTGCGCAGATCCGCACCTGATCTTTCTTGTGCTCTGCGTACTTCTCCCCAGATCTGCACTTGCACTGTCTGCCTGACAGCGTACCTCTGCACTGTGACTTCTTCTGCTCTACGTACCTTGCACTGTGCCTTCTGCTTCTCTGCGTACCCCACGCATTGCACCTTCTTATTCGCTGCGTACCGCACACTGCGCCTTCTTCTGAGCTGTGTACCCCCACACTGAGCTTTCTCCTACGCTGCGTACCCCCGCACTTATGCCATGGATCGCCTACGAACTTCTGAATAGGGCCAAATTAACAGTCCTCCAATGTGCCATAGTCAGTCAGATCCACAGATCTGTTCATGTGCCCGAGAGATCACGACCTATCAATAGATTCGCCTTAAGTTTTATCCTTGATTTAGATCTAGCTTTTAAACCAATCACCCAAAATTTCAGATCTTAAGATATTCAAATTTCATCAGTGTATAGCCAAGAGATCTCCTTTCCTTTTTATAGGCAAGCCTTTCATAATACCATGGTCCAAAACAATAATAACACAATACCATGAACCCAATACCTTGGATCAATATTTGTAGATGCAAAACCATGGACCAAAACCATAGGATCAAATATGTCAGGCTAAATACCATGGACCATTCATAAAGATTCCCACGTGCACGCGCTTTTCTGCATTGGAGTGAGTGAAACTGGGGTCCGCACCTTCTGAACAGAGCACCTGCGTGTATGTCCGCACTTCTTGGTCAGCGCTTCAGGTCCAAAGATTTTCTTAGGATCACCTGCGGGTATCTCATTTTCAATGATTTTGAGTGCCTGAACTGAGATCTGCCACATGAGTGAGTTTCCATCAAGTACAACACCTGTACCATAGAGCCAAACCAGAATCATAATGCCAACATTACAAACTTTATTAAAATATGTGCCCAAATCATTGAGAGAATGTCATTTGAAGATTTTCACCCTTCATACCAGGTGATCACTTTTGAGGGACTACCGCAAGGCAAATGATGTAGCACCCCAATCTACATGTCACACCAAGGGGGGTATTGAATCAACACCCAAGCTATTCAACCTTGCCATGTCTTCTGCTAGCTCCAAATATTTTGTTTTATGTGTATAAAAATGTGTGGGATTTAAATAAAATTCAATTTATTAATTCCAGGTAAATATTTTTTTCGATTATTAAATAACAAAAAATCATGTTTGTTAATAAAACTCAAGCAGGAAGAATACCCACATGTTAAATTCAAAAGTGTAGGTGGGTTTCATTTGCCATTGGGAGAATCTGAAATTTGTTGACAGTTCAACCCAAAATATTTCCCCATGGGTAAATATCCTAAATTTTGGGAAATTAGTGATAACGTCAACCCCAAACTTTTGTTTTCTTTAGCATGTCATGGAATCTTTAGCCATAAAAAAAAAAATTTGACATAAAATTTATAGACTTTCTCAAATTCCCCAAATCCCGATGGTACTATAAAACTTTGGTTGTATTTACTATGTTACTTTTTGAAAGCTTCATCCAACCTATGGATTCCCCATGGCCATTTGACGAACTTAATGCCTTCATTGTAAAGGGAGTATATTTTCCCATCATCTGCTAAAAATCTAAGAAAATATGCACTAGACATCAAGGAGGATTATCTCTATTGAGGAATTTAGTGAAATTTACAAGCACTTTCTTTATATCAATTAAAGCTTCAAAAAATCAAAGTTGGGTAAAATTCTTGTCCATAAGACCATTCTCCTTTATGTATGAGAAAATCCATGAACGTAAGTAATTATGTGGATAGTTGGGTAAAATTTTTGTCCATAATTCCCTTCTCCTTTATGTAGAGAAATTCCATGAATATAAGTAATTATGAGTAATTATGTGAATAGGTGTGGGAAAGTGATGTCATGTTTTATATTATTTTATTATAGATATTACATGTATGTTCAAGATTTAAAAAAAAAAATGTCATCATAGTAAAATGAAAAGTTGTAATTAAATTCATTTAAGTTCTTTTCATTTTATAAATGGGAAATTATGATTAATTGCATTATTACTAAGTTTTTTTCAATGTGGTGGACTACCAACCTATTGAGGCCTCAAAAATTATTGCTTCAACACAGGGGGAAACCACCCGGTCCAGACCTTAAAGCAGCTCCTTTAGGTAGTGGCTCCAACTGGGGATAATGGGTCCAGTTTCCCAATGAAAGTTGATTGAGTGAATGTGTAATGCTTATAGTGGAGTGAAATAGATGGATTTGTAGTAATGAATCAAATGGAAAATATATGCATTAATCTACTTTATAACCCGAGATTGTTTAACATTTATCTAGATGCGATCTACAATGATTTTCCACTAGTAAATGACAATATAGATTGTTCAAACACGAATGGAAATTAAAATATTTCAAGATGATTAGTTTGATTGAATAGTTAATCAAAATAATGTGTAAACTCTTGTCACATTTAGAATATTAAAGCAAATTTCTTAACATGTATAAAAATATCAATGGCAGCATGATCAGTAGTGAAAACATGTAACACTGTTCTTTAAATATCAAGTAATAAGCAATCTGAAAAGATAAATTTACTATTTACTTATGAACAAAACAGAGGTACAATGATAAAAATACTAGATGCACTTCACTCAGCTCATAAAAGAAATAGTAGCAGTTTAGTCCTTCTCACAAAGATGATTTCGGGAGTGCAGTAGTGCAACTTCTGTAAATTCTTTATGAAATTAAAAAAACAATGTTCCAGTCGTTCTATTGAGAAAAGTATGAAATTACAATAGTGTGAGATTTCTAGCCTTTCTTCATAAAATTCAGGAACTTTATTTGATACAGAGTAGAGTGTTGAGGGAATTTAAACAGATCCCTTCAACAACGCTTAAAGGAAAACAATTTTTTGGTAGAAGTTTCTGAAAGGGGTTTTGTTGTCTTCATTAGCTTCGTTTTTTCCATCAAATTCTCTGGATGGTTGTTTTCCTGTTTGAATTGATCTACACTTATCAGCATAGCTATCTTCCTCTATCATGAACCTGAACAAGATAAACAGGAATCGATATGCTAGAAATAAATGAAACTAATAAGAAAGTTTTATTTGAAACAAATCACTTTTGCAGAAAATCAGGAAAAATGTAGAGTACAATAAATCCCAACACAAACATCATGGAGAGGAATGCAGAGTAAGGAGGTGGACTTTTCGGCTTATCACAATCAGAAATCAGAGTTTGGGGTAAATCATAAAAGAATTGCAATCGGATTATACCAGGAGTATTTCATACATTATCCCAAAGGGGGCCTTTTCAAATAAAATCGGAATGGGCAAGACGCAATGAAATGGTGATTTTTTGTCATTTAAGATAGTTATGGATGTGAGGTGTTATAAATTACAGTGTATAATCCTATCAGGTCCGAGCTTTACCGCATATCGCAATGCACAGGTTTTATCGCAATTGCAAATTGGAGTTGTAGACTATAAGAAGTGGTTGAAAGACTTGCGATTTGTGATTGCAGGATGATGTAAGGAATGACGTGATGAATGACGTGGAGGATGACGTGGATTTGATGTCATTGATTATGTCATATCACAATCAACATTAGCATGAGGCATGATTTTAGAACTTTGTGATTGTGATATAAGCCCCATATATTATACTAATATGTATTTGCATGTATTTTCCCGTCGGGTCCGAGTTGCTTAATTGCAATCACAAATCAACGAGGGTGAAGGATTTGTTATAAGTCATGTCCCTTTGAAACTTGTGATTGTGGGGTCTCGGGGTAACATGGCAGTGATGTCATGAATTACATCATGATGTGACGTGGTGGGTGACATGGCAATGACATGGAGTATGATGTGGAGGATGATGTCACATATGACGTGGATATGATGTGGAGTATGACATCATATCGCAATCGGCATGACAAAGGATATAACAATCGCAATTCAAATTAGACATGACTCTTGGAACTTTTCGGTTGGGCGAACGCAATATTTAATTTAATTGCATTGTATAATCCCGACAGGTCTGGTTATATCACATATCGCAATCGGCATTATGTAGCGGGGCATGGACTTTTCGAAACTGCGATAGCTCTGAATGCAGGGGATTTATGGAATGGATTTTATAATCCCGTCGAGTTCAGACTTAATCGCATATCGCAATTGGTGTTCAGCAGGAGTATGGACTTAAGCTTTTAAACTTTTGTGATATCCTGCAAACGTGGGATTTTATGTATTGGATTGTATAATCTCATCGAGTCTAGGCTTTGTCACATATCACAATTCTTTAAGGTATGAGACTTAAGTTATGTGGTTTATTTCAATAGTCGCGGATGTGGGGAAATCATAGAATTGTATTAATATTGTCGTCGGGTCTGGGCTCAATCGCAATCGCAATCGCAATGGAGTTTGGCAGACGGGTCTTGAGCCTTTGGAACTTTGTTTATTTGTGATGCAGAGGAGCAAGATGAGTCAGAGTTTGTTAAGATTTGACCTTTGGGAATTAGGAACTCTGATTCAAACTGAATAACCCATATTATTTAATACTTAAGGTTTTTTAAAGCCTTAATATAGTTTTGGTCTCGGGGACTATTTAAAATTTGGTTTTTTTATAATCAAGGTTTAATACTTGGGTTTTAATTAAAAATCCTAAGTATTAAACTTTCATTATAGAATTTTATTAACATTTTTTTCTTTTTCTTTTTTTTTTAAGAAATAAAATCAAAGGTTTTTTTAAAACTAAAGACTCCCTATTTTAATATAATAAATTTCATAGGAAATTTATAATATATTAAAATGGGGGATTTTGAACCATACAACACAACCCCAAGATTTGAATCCTTACCAACCCTATTTTCATAGTTATTTTATTTTCTTGCACTAGTGTCCTAAGCCTAGATATATATGGCTAGCTAGTTGTATGCATATATATTGTAAGGACCCGCCTTACCAACCATCAGTATTATACTAAGGCTGACACAAAATGTGATTTAAGTTTTTAAGATGTAAAAGTTAGTGTTGTTGAAAAGTGGGCAACAAGAAATGCTAAATTTAGAATGTGCTAAAAATAGAATGTCTAAAAATAACATGTCTAAAAATAGCAGTTTGTCCAGTGAGGTCATTAGCCACCTTGGGTGAGAGGTGAAACTACTAAAAATAGAATTTCTGGGTCCCTTCCTATTTATAGCAGTCCCTAGTCTATCTATAGGAAGTAAAATTAATCTTGGTCTTAA
>APFE031071411.1:139303-155025 GCA_000404065.3 Pinus taeda
TACGCAGGTACAGTGTATTGGGGGTGCGTACACGCAGGCAAGGTAGAGAGAACCTGCGTACCCAGAGATAAACATGTTTTCAAGTGACTTTCTCTCTTTTGAAGTTTTGACATGAAGAGCAGAGGTATGGGGCTTGACAAAGAGGACAATATGGCTATTGATGGAGCCATATAACTGCAGATAGTCAAGGTGACAAAATCCAATGTAACAACCCTTAAGGTGATTTCACCAAAATTAACTAACATGAATCTAAGATTACATAATTTCTTTTTTCTTTGTCGCAAAGAAGTGAACCTAATATGTAAGTAGAACTGTCATCCATATTCATTGCTACATATACAAAAATTGAGGCATATAGTGATTATAAATATTTAAGAATTTTTACAAAATAGCTCGCAACAATGTAGCTATAGCCATTGGGAATTTTTAACAACGGTTAGTAGTCACAAAACAAGATGCTAGCTATTAAACTATCAAACAAGCAGTCACAAGTTTATTAAACTATCAATGTATTAACCATTGATACTTTAAAATAATAATTCCAAGTTTATATAACAAACTGGTTTCATAAAAAGAGATTACCAGGTAAATCATAGCTACAAAAAAAGCGCAACAAGACAAACCACTAGGCAGCAGTAGAAAATCTGTAAAATATAGAAGATTATAGAACCGGATTCTGAAACTCATTTTTTTGAAATCAAAGTTGGAGTGACATGGTCATAAGGTACAAATACCCCCCTGAAGTTAAAACAGATCGAAACAGAAATGCCTAGAAATGTGATTATTTAAAACCAAAAACAAAAACAAATTCACACTATCTCATTTATCCGTTTTGTAAAACATATATTGTGCAAACTTATCTATAGCTGTAAAAAGAGAAGGAAAAACCAAATTTATGCTATTAACATCTTTTCATATAACTCATGGCAGCCTAAATGCTTCAGCCATTAAGACATGATGTAAATCAACTTGCAATGAAATTGTACAAAAAAAACTTACAAAAAATAAACTATAGTTATTGCAAAATTCCTTCAACATTTAGTGTGCAAAATTTGATATACATCTAAGTTTCAGTGAACAACCAAATAAGAAAAACTATGTGATGAACTAAAAAAAGAAACACAATATAATGTTGTTAACATACCTAGCAGTGAATTTATACAACTCAAAAAAGGGGAGTATGCGCCAACTCCAATATCCTTACCAACTCATTGTGAACCACCCGATTTTCCTCCCAATCATATCCTGGAAGAACTTCTCCCCCTGGAACCCCCGAGATGAAAAAGCTCACAAGTAGTACCAAAAGCAACAGTAGAGAGATTTGCAAGGCAAACTAAGGAAGCAAATTTTCACTTCCTCTCAATACCACACATGGCCAACCTCAATAGCTAGAGATCTTAGGATTTTAACAATAATTTCAGATTTATTATGGAAGCAATTGGATACTCTCCATATCTCTCCCTCTAACTATTTTCCTCAAGTCTCTTCCACTCTTTGCCTCATAATCCCCAAGTGAGAATACATGAGACTCATATATAGGAGGAGCAACTGATTCTTGTCATAAAGGAGGAGTAATGTGCATGCATTGGATTCCATTTAGAGGAGTGTAACGTATGCCATTAAGGAGAGCGTAACAGGAATATTTTATGACATATTTTTAATGAGTGAAAAGGAATATGCCATTCTTTCATGAGTGCATAACATAGAGTATAATGAATTATTTAAAAGAGAGAGAGAGGTACATAGAGCCATGAGAGTCATGAAGGAGATGTGTGAATTGATTGAGGAGATAAAATTGACTTGTAATTCCTTTTCAACAATAATATCATAGTCTCGTAAAAGATAATAATAATATTAATAATATTGAGGATTCAATCAAGATTGAACTATTAGGATTGATTAATGATAAGTTAATTTCTTTTTCTTCAACTCCGCTTGATTACCAATTTATGTAAAGTGATTTACTATTTTTGGAAAGGCATGCTTGAGATATTGGACATGACTTTCTATTTTTAGAAAGTCATTCTAGAATTGTGAGAATGAAATTTTATTTAAGGAAATTCATCCATGAGTGGTATTTTTATTATGGAGAATAGGGATTCTGCACCCCATTTCATGCACCTCTGTGCCTTAGTAGATTGAGGACTCCGCACCCTGATCTACTCCAAAGATCCAATATTTCACAACTTGATCTTTTTAAATATTCAGGACTTCATGCCCTAAATATACAAGAATCCATGTCTTTTTATTTCTTGGATTTAGGACTCCACACCCTAATTTCCATGCCCTCTCATCTACTGTGCTTTGAAACCTTGTCTTTCTCCTTATGGTACTGATTGTGAGCTTTTACCCATCTAATGGTTCGCTGGTAAGGCCTTGTTCAAAGGCATGCACACATTACAATCTCGTAGATCAAAGGAATCAAATGAATTTCATAATGAAATTAACTTAATCACATTTTACCCAGAATGGTGCATGGCTTCCATAGTCATTTTGGTTTTGAAGAAATGACTTCCACAATCATTCATAATTGAACATCCTTGTTGGAAGATTACCAAGTACCCTACCCCATCCTACTTAGTACAATATTAGACATATATAATCACACAAATCATGTATCATCCATAAATCATAATTAACCATCTATTCCACATAACCATGAGAATCCATGGGTATATGTGTCTCAATCTTGGATCACCATCCATGTCATACACTTGCTTCATAAATCAGATACAAACATAAAAACATATGTATAACATTTTACTTAACCAAAACCATCTAATAAAGATAATCAATGATGCCACATATAAGAGGAAATATAACTATGTATGTAAAACATTATTCCTCAATCAAGTGATCAATCTATCATATATATATAGTATATATCTATATATTTATATATATATTATATAGTATTATATATATATAAAATATATAAATATATAATATATCGTTATTATAACCCTTGATAGGAGTGACAAAACTATACTAGAAAAATACGACACTGCATATATATTATCATATAATAAATGCATTAAAGAAGATTTTATACCATCTTTTACTAGCTCTAGATTTTATTGCAACCTTTCTCAAATTCATATGAACTTATATGGTTGAAGATCCAAATTCAATTCTGAGGAAAAGGGAAACTTTAGACATTATCCATACGCACGTAAATAAACATAATTACTGATATTTATTTCCCACAACATTAGACATTATTTTTACTCGCTTAAATAAACATAATTACAGAGAATTATTTCCCACCATAATTTAAGCAAGTCTTTGCACCAAAACACATAGGATTCAAATTCAAGTAAGCATATTTACTAGAAGCTACTAGCCATCGTTATTTATGCATTTCTTAGAAATAGGTAGGAGAAAAATTGTAAACATACTAAGTTACCAGAGGTTACTAATGAAATGAATACACTAAAGGATGTTGGAAGCTTGGTTGAAATTAATGTCAACAAGTCATATGCAGGAGGATGAAAAGGTTTCTAGAAATCTAGTGCCTTATGATGATCTATTGATGATTGTAGAGGAGTTGCAGGAGGTTGGTCAGGGTTTGGGAGAGACTCTTGAACCAATGGATTAGTAGAATATAATGTTGGATAGAGGGTCTCAGAGTTTAGTCATATTAATCCTATCTTTGTTGGGAGACAGTGATGTATAGTGTGATTTTCGTTGGGATCCTAACTAGCACCATGCGATGATTTTCTCTTGGAGGTTGTAATTCCTCACGACAATTCCTATTGGTGAAAATTTTTGAAAACCATAGGCACAACCACTGGTTTTCCCAATGAATTTACATGTGCAAGGAAATATAATTTTTATCTAATGCAGTTAATAATACCAACAATGAATCCCATGGATTTTCTTGTGGTATTCACAAGGCAAAAAGGCCTTAAAAACCCAAGGATCTTGATCAACAATGTGTGCATTCGATGAGTTGTGTTTGCTCTATTTTGGAACAAGTAATTGCACCAATGTGTGAGTGTTAAGGCTTAAGTGACCTCAAGGTTCAGTCATCTAATGATATGGTAATCCTTGCCCAGCATATCTTGGCCTATGTGTTTGGCAATGATATGAATTTATCTCATTAGTGTGTAAGCCATATATTGATCTCATATCCAAGTTTAATTATTTGAGGAGAGAATATGAATATAGTCATTGTTTGAATGAGAGCATAGACACCAAGTGTTTATTTACCTTCTCACTTGGATTGACATAGTTTCTTGATTATTGAAGGGTTTCGTATATATGTATTTTTAATTTGTCAATACGCATCATAATTTATCTCTGAGGTTTTGTTTATATGAGCATTGAGGTCCCTATATACTTATGCACACATTATTGATCACTCCACATATATATTAGACTGAATAAACACATAGAGATATATCATCCACTCAAAAGTTCTTTTACTAATTTTTCTTCATTACAGAAAGTTCTAACTATGTCTCGTGAAGGAAGAAGTTATTATTTTTCCAGAGATAATTATGTTGTTGGGGTATACTCATAGATCCAATTGTGGACACTAGTATTTCAGTTTTTGAGTTTGTGCACACAGTGAATGGAGGCTGAATATTTTTCTTAAGTTGACATTGAATTATTTTGAGTACGGAGGATAGAGATCTATATGCTTGGACAAAGGATAATATGTGGAGTTGTTGTTTGTTTGGTGACTAAACATAGTCATGGTGGATTGCAAGAATTGAAAAATATAATGACTTTATAATTTGATTTGTTGTTGAGAGTTTGCTTGGTTCTCATTTTAATATTGGTGTGTTTATCTACTAACTTGTTGTAGAGGTTGAACATGTAGAAGAGAGTTTTATTGCTTGGTTCATACTTGAATGGGATCTGTTTGATACCACTATTTTTCTTGTAGAGAGGTTAAATGCAAAATTGATCACTAAGTGAAGGAATCCTATTTGACATAGCTTGCAGATGCATTCAATTAACCTTCATGTATGTATGACCTTGTATGCCTAAATGGATGTAATGACAAAGATATCTTCGCAAGATGTTGATTGATCTACACTTGTTAGCATTGGATGATTATCTACGAACAAAGGTTTATTTACGGTCTTGTTCAGATCAGAGGTTTACAAATCCGATGTGTATGCAGGATTGATGAAACTTTTGCTTGTCCTTTGTAGGGTGGCTTGTTATTTACTACAGTGAACAAAGTTCAACATTGTTGACAACATGTGCTTATAAATTCCCATGATGATGTTGTTTCTTGTCTTGCAAAGATAATTTCATGATAGAATGAAAGGATCACCTTTGTGGTGATTATGTAGTGAAGGCCTCTCTCTCTCTCTCTCTCTCTCTCTCTCTCTCTCTCTCTCTCTCTCTCTGGATTATTATTTTTTTGTTAAGCATAGTGCTAATGTGTGTCCAACTTGAAACACTCTAAAATGTGGCCTACCAGATCTGTAATTGTTATAAGTGATCCCAATGTGAAAAAATTTGAAACATGGATCACAAGAAGTCAGATGGAGTTATTGCTTCCTTCCTTTACTAATTGGATAATTTAGTGGAGGTAGCATCCTCAAATAGGAAGGAACCTACACAATGGAAATATTTGGAGAGAAATATATTATATTTCAAATTCAAAATTCATCTTATATTTAAGGTCAACCCAACTTTTTACCGAATTCAAATTTCACTTTCCCTCCATAAATAAGTCAAGTCAACTTTGATGAGATGATATTTCTTTGTCCAAATAAATAATATTTTTATTTAATAAATTTTCTCCATAATAATTGCTAGATCATATGAACTAGGGAATTCTTCCCTAGCTGCCCAATTTAAACACTCCCTCTCATCTAGGGAGGAATTCCAAAAACTACCACTGCTAACCAGCATGCCATTAAGCTTTGTTCATATTTTGAATATGCTTGTCATTGTATACAATCAATAACTTAACCCATAAAAGATAAATTGTCATAAAGCAGGTCTACATAGGATGATGTCATCCGGTTTCTAACAAACTGCATAAAGAAGGGTCCATACAGGACACACACATGACATTCACATCTCATATCCGCTTTCAAGAAGAGAGGAACTCCATCAACCATTATAAGTCCATCAAGGTTGTTCAACATACCATAATGTGATTATTTTTCCTTTCCTCATTTATGTTGAACAATGGATATCCTTGTCAATAAGAAGAAGAAATGGAGGGTGGGTCACAAGACCCTACCATCCTCAGAAGGGACAGAGGAAAGTCCTCATGGCCTAGGGGTTAAAACCCTACCAGTTTTGATCATTAGTGACCAAGTTATTGAACATCATGCATCATAGTCATATGGAATACAATAGTACATGATGTGTCTGTCGGTAGTACTAATTAACCGTAACCACTTTTCCCAACTCTTTGGCCAGATGATAGGTACTTCCCAAGAATTCTAGACTATCATGGTAGGATGCACGTCAGGGTATGTACTCTATAGGGGAAGGTGAACCACTGGCCCTATGTTCACATAGCGTACCCCATAGGGGAAGCTGAACCACTCACCCTGTGATCACATAGCATACCCCATAGGGGAAGATGAACCACTCACCCTATGCGCAATATGTTGGGCTATGTACTCCAAAGGGGAAGGTGAACCACTCATCATGAGCTCATATGGCTCCAAGAAGTACCCCAGCCCCCAGGAGCTCTCAGAGCTAAGTGTTTGACTCAACCACAATCCCATCACATAGATGATGGTGTCATGTTGCTCTCTGTAAACCAAGACCTTTTCTTGGTGAAAATAATGACGACCAGTTCATCCATGGGAGCCTCATTATTCCTCTCAGTAGCATACAAATGTATGATGACACATATCTCGCTAAAGGGCTCCTTCAAACACATTATCTTAAAGTTATACATTATAACAACAGTGATTTCAATGGCACTTAGCAATCCTCTATTATTGTACATATAGGATACCAAATCAAAATCATGTTAAATAAAATATTTAACTAACATTACTCCCTCTCACTCAAGGAGACCAGAAGCCTAAGCTTTCCTAATTCATGAAAGTTCCCTAATGCTTGTTCTGAATTTCATATGACTATATTCTCGTCAATCCAAGGTGTAAGTTGTAATACAAAGGATCCACCTGGTAGACTGCTCATTATGGGATTTTGAAGAAAATTAATCAAGCATGCCATGCCTCTAACATACACTTCCATAGATTGTTAGCTTATAAAACTAAATGTCAAATTCATATATTTTCTTTATCAAATGATCATCAGATCAAGTCCAAAATTCTTGCTTCAATTTGTAATCATGATTCCTACTCATTTTCTTCAGAATTCAAAGATAGCTTCAAAAGATGCTTCATTCTCAAGTATCAAAGTAAGAGGCTCGACATACCTGATAGGATTGGCAACTTATATTGCAATTTCAAATGGCATACAAATGGTGACTGTAAGTTTTCATTGTTGATGACTATATTTGAAATTGGAACTTCAGATAGTCACTTCTGATGGCAGTAACTTAATTAACAATAAGAAACTTCTTGTCTACATAGGCTTGAATTATTCATCAAAATATTGATCAAAAGCCCAAATTAATTATCATAATACTATTCCACAAGAACATTGCCTCCTTGGATGCATGTCATAATAGAGGTCCATAGATGATACATCAAAGCAAGGATCTACACAACCTCAGGGTACAATATACTTTGTAACATTCCTAAACAATCATGCGTAGTTTCAGAATGTGCACCTTCAAATGATACACTATTGTAGTTTTAGAACACATGTATGTTCTCAGTGCAACTTTGGATGGAACACATGGTAACTGAAAATTATTCAATAATAAACTTTAGACAATACATGTAGTGTTCCTCTGACTACAATATTGACACACATATTACATGGAGACCCAAACATATCATACACTTGATTTTGTCTCTTACTACAGAAGTCCTCAAATCATCACTTTATGATGCTTAGATATATGTCTCACGGACTAGTTCCAAAATCATACATATGATTTCAACTAAGCTCAGAGTAGGTGCCATAGAGAACTTGAAATAAATGTCTATTGTAGTGAAAACACAATACCCCCATTTTATTCTATCACAATAGACATGGGGACCCTTTTCTGCATTGCATGTAGACTTTGAGTGTAATTGCTTCATTTCAAGTCTAATTTTCTTTTTATTTACACTTGTTTTATTTTTATAGATTTCCTAAGTTTGATTAAGTTTGTTTTGTAAATAAGTTTTGGTTGTAAACATCTTAATTAATTATATTAATGAATAAAGTAACCCTCTAGATCAAGATGTGTGCATAGGCTTTAATCCTTAATCATTAAACAATGTGGCATATTGATTAAAAATATATCGAAGCTTTTGGGCATTGAGACTTTGATATCAGAAGAATCATTTTGGAAATATTTAATACCCAAAGTCTGAGCTATATAAAGAGGCATATTAAATCATATAAACCCAAGGTTCGAGCTATATTAATATGGCATAATAAATCAATACCCAAAGTATCAGCCATCATATTAATGTGGCTCTTTTCAATAAACACATATTATAAAGTGGCTAGGCCATCAAACATATGAGAATCAAATGTCGGATTAAAGGACCCACATACCACGTCATTGTTTTTTCTCTTGCATATCGGAGGTAATGCATATAAGAGATTTCCTTTCGAGACACATTTAAAAATCTCTGATATGGTTCCTCGTTGATATTCTAATATGGTTCCTCATCGATACTTCGATAGTGTTCCTCGCTGATATGTTGATACACCTTGCCTCTCCGACTTCTGATATTCATATCCCTCCAATCATTGATATTCTAACATGCCACTCTGTCGATATCCCGATAACAAATCCTTCCGACCTCCAATATAATATTCGCTCTGATATTCTGATGGTCATGATCACCGATACTTTGATATCCTCATATCACCAATCTATAATATTCCCAATCCTCTAAAAAACGCCTTCTATCCATATCATAACTTCCATGTCGGAACTTCATATTGGGTGTCACTCTTTTCAACCCTCAATATCAAATCCCCTCCACAAGACCTCCGATGTCTACGAGGATCCGATATCTTTGACCCGACATGCATATCAACGGTTTTACATGGATATTTCATGTCCGCTCCTCATCAAAGCCTCCTCACATCATATCCTTCCACACTTTAAAATTATTGATGGTTGGAACCTTCTATATTACTGGCTCTTGCCACCTGTTGCTTCTTTATGGGGTCAATATTATAATTAAAAAATCACTTTGTTGAATGGTTTTACGGGTCTTTTTTATTAAGTTTGATTACATTTTATTTTTCTGCTAGTTTAATAAAATCTCTGATCTCTTATGTTATTTGTGTAATAGGAAATAATGTCGTGTTCGGTCCATGCTTCTAAAGGTCGCCTACCATGTGGAAACTACTATTTGAAATTATCTCGACTGTTGTAATGAACTCCATAATAGGCCATGACCAATAATAGCTAATGGATCCTTTGGCCAACAACAGAGTCAATTGGTTCGACTGGTGTAACGATTTCCCAAATTCAGTTTGCATTCAACTAAAACAATTTGTTTTTGGCCTGCTAAAGACAAATGTCAGATTCGGTTGTTGAGAGATATAAGGAGGTTGTTAGCTCTATAAATCTTGTATAAATACCCTTGAATTCGATCAATAGAGGGGGCAGTGCGGGGGTCATTATCCACTCAAGGGGGATTCTCTGTAGTCGTTCGATTTGTGCAATAACACTACTGTTATGTACAAAAACGCTGATTATAGAGAAAACATAGGGTTTCTGGCTCTATTCTCATTGCTTAGCACTATTGCAAGAAATGTGATTATGGGTCTAAGCTAATCCAAGACTGCATATTTTGTAACAAGCTTTGGCATTGTTTAATAAATTTCCATTCTTATGTACTATTACCAGAATCATGAATTTTCATATTTTTGTCAAAGTTTTGTAATTGGTTTTGATCTACATCGTAAGTAGTATGTTTCTTTGATCTCTAACACTTTTGTTGAGTCATATTGTGATATGATGTTGAAGTCTCGCAGGATCAATCTCCAAGAGGAAGAATGAGATCGAAAGCATAATTAATTCATTGAATTATACTTATGGTGAATTATAACTATTTATTATTCATTTATAGGTACATTTTTATTTTATGTGTATTAATTGAAATGAACTATTTCTTTTGATTAATACAAATTTTATAAAGAATTATGTTTAATATGAATTCAGGCTTGTAGGTGGACTTATCTTAATAACTAATTATTAAATTAGATTCATTTACATAGGTGTTTTAACCTTTTATGAGTTTACAAACTATTTTGGAATTCATAATCAAATATTAAGTATAGATTCATTCATAAACTAGTCCTTCCCCATGTTTTATTTAATTTTCTCTCAGATTGGGAGAGGGCTATCCCATTATAGCTCGAGATAGGTTTTTCATTTTTTAGATTAGTTGTGCATTTACATCTTATTTTGTATCAAGTCCTCTCTTAAAGAGGGAAATAAATCATTTAATTTCAGTTTGATCAGCTTTTTTAAATCGATCAAACCTTTGTGTCGATTTACTTCTTTAACCGACATCTTAAAGATCGATGCAAAGGAAATGTGACATGATGTAATATATGTGAAAATGTATTAATTATTAGTTTAGGTTATATTAGTTTTAGATTATATTATATTTATGTTTAAGGTAACTGGACCCTAACCAGTCGGAACCACCAGATTCAACAGATAAGGAGTTGCTTTAAGTTCCCAACCGGGTGGTCTCCCCTGATGTTGACGGAGGAAATTTTTGTTGATCAACATTTTTGGCGCTAGAAGGAGGGCCAAGCGTTCTTTTTCTAATTGGAGTTCTATTCTAAAAATCATTTAACTAAGCATGCATCCTTTATGCATTCTTATGTTGGATCATACTTTCAGCTCATGTAAACCTATTAGGGTTATGTCCAAGAAGAAGATTGAGTCCTCGTCTAATTTGAAGTATCATAGTAAGAGCAAAATTTCTACCTCGGATCATCTTTGTCGTTCTGTAGATAAATGTGAGTCTTATAATATTATTAATGACAATGAGATCTGTAGGTTGTTTACTCTGACTTTTCAAGGACGTATTTACAAATGGTTCAAAGTACTTCAAGCAAGATCAACTCATTCGTGGAATCATTTCACTAAGGTATTTTTAATTGCTCATCAAAATTATAATTATAACAATTTGTGTTTTGAATTGGATAATTTGTGCATGTATGAAGATGAATCTTCACACAAATTTGACAATAGAGTTTGCGGACTTTGTTATAAATTCCATCTCAGTGATTTACCTTCAAGTGAATATTTGATTGACAATTTCACTTATCTTGTTTCTTCTAATTGTGAAAATACTAAATCTATTAATGAAGAACAAGAAACACCAAGTTCATTAATTAATATTGAATACACAACTATTGACCGTGTAAATAAACATGCAAATACATTACAGTGTTTGTCTTCAGAAAATTGTTTTGAATTCTTTCCATATTTTGATATCGATTATACAATAAAATCTGAAGATGAAGTTCAAACAAATAATTATTGTAATGACCAAGAAGGCCCAGTCAAAACTAATCAAGAACAAGATATGAATAATGAACACGTAAATCTATCCTCTAATATGGTAAATCTTGAACTACTTTTTACTTCCACAACTAAAATGGATTTATTTAGCCAATATTATAATGCTGATAATCATGTTATGAATTATCAAGATGAGCATTTTCAGCCATCATTATATTCTAGCGATCACTATTCGTTGCTTCTAGATATATTTTCACATCATATTACATTAAATAATGACCTTCATAATCCTTCGGTTGTGTTATCACTCAGAAATCTTCCCTAGAAGTTATCAAAAGAAGGAATAATCCGAGGTAACCACAAACCTAATCTTTTAGAATCGGGTTCTAGCCAACCTAAGTCCAGAGAGGGATCCTCTTTATATTTAACATTGTTTTGGGTGTGATTTTAGGCTAGTTCTTAGTGTTCATAAGGTGTTTAATTTGGTTGGGTGGTGGAATTTTAGGAACAGAAGGATGGAGCAAGGCCTTCAAACCATTGGGCTATGGATTCAATCAAAGAATGGATTAACTGGACCAAACTAAAGGGAGCGTTCACAGGGTAGGCTAGCAAAACAAAAAACAAATCTCAGGTTCAATGGATGAGGTAGTCCTAACCAGGGTGAAAGGGCAATGAAGAATCCTTAGACAGGGATCAAGATGAAGAGCAGGAGGTGATAATGAGAAAAGGGAAACTAAGAATCCTTTACTATAGATTGAGGGGGAAACCACGGAAGTAAGGGAGCATTTAAGAATTCCCTAACTAAGATAGTTTAGCATAAAACATTAAGAATGTAAACAATCAAGACAGAGAGCATTAAAGCCAGTTATGAAATATCATTCCTAGTTTACCATTCAAATTTCATAGAAACACATAGGATTATTAATAAACAAAAGAAAAACGATAATACACATGAGAGATAGAATACTTATTTGATTTCCACTTTACACAAGAATCCTATGAAATGTCTTTACTTTATTTCTTGATCCAGCAAGCCAATCCAACCTCGATACAATAACACTTTAACTTGATAAGAAAATGTATACAAAAATGTCTTTGAATACACCTTAAATAATTTGAAAGGTGAAGTATTTATACAAAAAATATTTACAAAATATCTTAAAACAATATGAGAATTATTCTAGGAAATCAAAATATCTTCAAGCATGAAGATAGAGGTAGATGGAAAACTACATCATGTTGTCCCTTTTATTGTGATAGTGTTGGTTGTTTCAGTTGAACTTGAGCTCTTTAAGCTAGCAGATATTTGTACGCTGGAATCACCTTTGTCTTTAATCTTTTACTGATACTCTTTAACCTATTACTCTTGACCCTGTTTATCTATCCTTTCACCTGCCTTCAGATTTACTGTGGTAACTTATAGTAAATCTGTCATTGTTATCCACCATTCACTTTCAGGTAACTTTACCTTGAGCATCCTTCTATATATCTTATCTACCTGTATTTGGAAAAAATTGGCTTGGTGACAAATAGATGCTTCACCTCATGCTCTAGGAAGAATAGATTTTCT
Organism: Pinus taeda; assembly: GCA_000404065.3. NCBI lineage: Eukaryota > Viridiplantae > Streptophyta > Pinopsida > Pinales > Pinaceae > Pinus > Pinus taeda. The sequence continues at coordinate 152,434 of APFE031071411.1, forward strand.
AAAGTATCGTATAATACTTTTCCTGTTGGCAATCCTTTGACTCCTAAAGTGCTTGCCTGTTCCTTGGACAATTTCTCTAATCTTTCAACATAGTCCAATTGGGTCATAAGTTTTTCATTGATTACCATGGGACTAGGAACGCCTTTATCCCTCAAAATTTGAAGCTTTTCCATGAATCTTTCAATGCCAACCTACAAGTTATGGCATTTTTTCTCTAGGTTAAGCATGAGGTTTCTTTTAGTGAGAACCCTTTTGATTTTAATGATGTCTTTAGTTTTGTCCTCCACACCAATCTCATTTAGTTCATGCATCTACTTGCTGTTCAAGAAATGGATGAGTTGATTAGCCTCCCCAGGCTAGTCTCCTAGGTCTTCCTTTACCTTTTGTATTGCTTCGGTGTCCACTTTCACCAGTTCTGTTTGCTCGAATATTACTTGAATTGATGGCCAAATATCATTGACAAAGTCAATGATATTGGCCCAGAGCATATCCCTACTCTGTCCTAGTGGATTTTGCAAAGTTAAATATTTTTCAAGGACCTTTATCTTCTCACCCATCCTTAGGGATTTTTGTGTTTCTTCTTTCTGTTGTATTTGGGCAAGCTTATAGTCTATTTCTAAGATTGTCACTTTCTCCTTAAGCCTCTTAAGCTCTGTTGCCTGGATGGAAATTTCCTCCATGGCTTTCACTAACTCTGTTGTCTTTTCTATTGAGGTACCTATTGTTGTAGACTCAGTTGTGATTGGAAGTGTTGTAGCAGGTGGAGCTGTTGGTGCTGAAGAGGCTGCCAATGTTGAAGGGACTATAGTTGTTACTGTGGGAATGGCAGCTATGGAGGTAGTGGCCAATTCACTATGTTTCGACTAAATCAATGTGTATAATTCTTTCTCTGTTTCTTTTAATTGGTCATTTAGCTTTAGGACCAAGTCCATATGCTCCTCTTGTCCTTTTTATGTTTCTAAGACTTTTGTTGTTTGTGTATGATGTGATGATGGAATTTTGAGTTGCTTCTTCAAATCAGCTATGTCATAATTCTTTTTCTTTATCAAATTTTCAGTGGCCTTTACATCTTTGGGATCGTGTCCCAACTCAATGATTAAGTCCTATAAGGACTTGATTCTGGTGTCTTTTTCCTGTGAGAGGCCTTCTCCAATTTTAACTGAGATGATATATTATTCAAAGAGTTCTGCAATTGGTGGGTTGTGATGGCTTTCCCTGTCAACGTGGAGTAAATCATCTCCCCTGTTTGTTTGTGCAACTCAATCTAGTCAATAGGATGTATGCCCTTTGCCAACACTTCAAAATCTATCTTCTAGAAGTCAACTATTGATCTTGGTTGTTGTGTGGTAGGCTTCATGAATGTCATTTTCATTTTGCCCTCTTTCACATCATAGGCTGACATCAACCTTGTCTGGTTGGTAGGTGTCATTTTAAGGTACTGTGCATAAGTTTGGGCCTTTAGCCTCTCATTTCTAGCTTTGATGTCCTTGTACCTTTCTCTGATATCTTGATCGTTGTTTGCTGGTATCCTAAATGAGGACACTTCAACACTCCGTTGCCTCTCCAACTTCTGAGTATGAGATGTGGAAGGTTATGGTTTGCCTCCTGAAGGAGTAGTAGGCCTACTTATCTCTTTTTCTGTTATGGTGGCCCTTACTGTCTCTTCTGTGAATTCTTGCTCCAAGACAGGATTTATCCTCTACCTTTTGACTTGGTTGGTTTTTGCATATGTTTGTATGGTTTCTTTGCCTAATGTAGTGGCCTCCTCCCTATTCCTTTTGAGGTTTCTTTCCTCATTTAGAGGATTTTTCAAGTTAGGGGAGTACTCATATTGGGTTGTCATGTACCTGTTTGACCTAATTCCTCTGGTAGGTTTCGCTGCTCTGAATCTTCTTGTACCTGAGATTCTTCTTATGTGTGTTGTTCACTATGTGCTTGAAGTTCTCCTGGCACATGCACGAAAGAACCTTCATCAAGCCTTTTCTCTAGATCAATTAGTACATTTTCAACAACAACTTCAGTGCTATCTCTGTCCACTAGAGTATTCTCCACCCATTCTAACCGATTTACATATTTCTCTATTTGAGGGATTTGGTGGTGAATGTAGGGATTCATCATATTTTTTTGTCTTCTATTGCAGATGAAGTCACAAGGATCATATCCCCATATGAAGCTTTGTTTTAGTTTGAGCCTCTGAAGGATTTCTTCTGCTTCTCTTCCAGCTTCTCTGTTATTGCATACAAAGGGGCCTAGTTGATCTTTGATTCTGAGTTGGCCCTTCTTTTTGGCTTTACAAAATGTACCTCATCTGAATTGATTATATGCCTATAGTACTCCAGAGCAAATAACCTCATTACGAGGTATTTGGGTAGTTTATATGGGGCCAACTCACAGCCATAGATTCTGATTTCTGTGTGATTTTCATACAAGTACCAATCTCCCACTTTGTTTTGTTTTGACAGTTGTAGGATCCTCCTGATGTCTGAATTGATTCTTGGCGGAGGAATTCCTAGCAGCATGGTCACTACAGGATGTACAAATAGATCTATGAAGTCTGTGTATGGATATGGGGAATCATGATTATGTATTAAA
>APFE031071411.1:172521-183950 GCA_000404065.3 Pinus taeda
CAAAATGTACCTCATCTGAATTGATTATCTACCTGTAGTACTCCAGAACGCATAACCTCATTGGGAGGTATTTGGGAAGTTTATATGGGGCCAACCCACAGCCATAGATCCTAATTTCTGTGTGATTTTCATACAAGTACCAATGTCCCACTTTGTGCTGTTTTGACAGCTGCAGGATCCTCCTGATGTCTGAACCGATTCTTGGAGGAGGACTTCCTAGCAGCATGGTCACTTACAGGATGTACAAACAGATCTATGAAGTTTGTGTATGGACATGAGGAATCATGCTTATGTATCAAAGGAGTCCAAAAAATTACTGACCTAGGATGGCCTTTAGTGTCAAGCTTTTGGAGAGTGAATGGGAACTTTTCAGCTTGATAGTATAAGAAAAGGTGGTACGAAACTGAAGAATACTTAAACACTCTTTCATTACTCATTCTCAAAAAGTATTCATGCATCCTATCAGCTATGTACTTGGCATAATCATACATGACAGTAGGGGGCTGTCCTGGAGTAAAAATGGACATGAAGGCTAAAATGATTTCATCTATATATTCATTGGCGGTATAGCCTAAAACACAAGAGACCATTGCTACTATATCCTGACCAAATGGGGAAAATATGGTAGCCACATATGGAGGAGGTTCTGTTGGGACATGCTTTCCCTCCTTGATGAAGGTTTGAAGCATTTTAGCAATCTTGGCAGTGGTAAGCTTGGGGAATTTGTCTAGTAGGTCTCCAATTGAAATAGGGTTAAGTTCTTCCCTGGTTGTAATTGCAGCATTTCATTGATTGACTCGGCAGTGACGGTGAAAAGTATGGTTTTGTCAGGGGACATCACTGCCCTTTGAGTGGGAATGTAGTTTGCACGGAAATAATGAATGATTTCAGGGAAAATGTGCACCTCAGGGAAATGATACTTGGGAAAATTAAATTCCCACAGACCTATTTTATTAGCTTGGTTTAGGTATTGGTCCCTATATTGGCAGTACATTTTAAAAGGGGATTCAAGGACAGAGGTGTCCTTGATTTGGAAATATTTATCAACAAGTGAAAGGTGATCCAAGTCCAGGTGAGGAGTGGAAATTAGTCTAACATCCATAGAAACTAGGACTTCCATTCTCAGTTCTTGTGGATTTAAGAATGGGGAAAAAGGGTTTTCTAGTCAATTAGGGCAACTGGGTTCCAATACAGAGTAGTCTTGGGTCGCTGTGTAGTTCTTTCACTTAATTTCTTATTAATTCCAAGCAATGCAAGTAACTGGTTCAGAAATGAGACAAGGTTTCCAGTGAATTTGGATAAAATACCTGGAATTTTTGGAATATTGACTCTGAACAGGTCGATAGGCGACTGTGCATGGTTGCAGAAAGTCTGTGTGAACTGGAGGGTGGACTATGAGTTCATTGGCTTCTTCAGGTTGGCGACTGGATGTAGGTTGGCGGTTGGACGTCGTGTAGTTGCATGCATGAAGCGCTAGAACTTTAGTTTCATGATAAAACAAAGATTATGAGGTTTTTGGCTTTATTAACAAAGTCAACATTTGGCGGGTGTTTGGGGAATGGTGGTACTTTTGGCAGTTAGCGGGGTGATGCGATAGTTTGCCGTTTAGCGGGTGGCAGTAAGCAGGTTTTTTCGCACTGCTAATGAGCGCTAGGTGCTTTTGGGAGGAGGTCGCCCGATTCCACTCATCGGGCACCTCATCGCATTGGGGGCCCAAAGAAAAAAATCCCATTTCAAGCAAGTAAGGTTCAGGTTTCGAGCCCATGCAAAATCAACATGTATCGTTGGATTTGAAGGGAGAAGATTGGGTGGCGATTGGTTGATGAAAATACATGGATGGTAGTGGGGGGGCCTATTTACAATTCTGCAACCTTGCTACTGCTTACCCATCTACTCATCCTACCATTTTTACTTCTCTTTATTAGGGTGCACTTAAGCTAGAAAACTCTTATCAAAACATTTTTCTTTTCTTTTGCAATAGTAATCTGACTAAGTCTAACCTTATTACATCCAAGGGCTCAGATTAAACAATTGAGATCCTTTTGTTCACTCTACCTTATCTAATTATTTGCCAAGATTACGCTGTTTGGTCAGATTTTCATTCTCTAACTATAAGCATGAAATTGAAAACATGAAATAGCCAAGTTTAAAAATTTTGACTATCATGGATTGTGGCATAGGTTACAAACTGCACACAATCATTTATTTTGTACAAAAAGTAAATAGTAGTGGCATTTTGACTTGCACACTTTCATGGTCTTTTCTTTCTTGGTGTTCATATTTTTTGACCTTTTTTTATTCTTTTTTTCCTTTGATTTTTCTTTTAAGACATACCCTCCTTAAATTTTTTAATTTTTTGAATATGGAAACATTTGCAGAAAGAAAAGGTATGTACATATTACAAGTTTAATCTCATCCATTCAAAAATTATGACTCCTATTGGTATAGGAACCTAATAGGTTGAAACTAGATCTGTAACTAGTTCTAAACACCTCGAGATTGTCATTCAGTCGAATGATAACGTTTGTTCACTAACATTGTTATTGAAATTTCCTCCCATATTTTTAATGATGTTGTTAATTCATATCAGTTATGTAATTCTTGGGAAAGGGAATTAATATGTGATGATTACCCAAATGTTCATGATTAGGATTCTCATCTTTTACAAAGTGAATCAATTTTAAAAACATATTTCAATCAATAAGATTCACACAATTTTATTTTGTCTCCTATGGTTGAACACGAATCAAATTATGAACATTTTGATCAAACTAATTTACAGTTTCCAATGTAATTCATTCTAATTCGTCTTTGGGAACTTGTTTTGATGAAAAAATTCTAGAACACTCTTCTAGTGTAAAACATATTTGGTTCCAGAGTTTCCCTTGTAATTATAATATAAGTAGTGATTGGTTGATTTTTCTTCTTCTTTTATTTTTCAACTCTTTGTTATTCTATGTTGGTATGTTAAACTTCTCAATATTGCACAAGCACAAGATACATTAATATAAAAGGATGAAGTTAAAATTTAGAGCTTTATTTCTAAACATCAAGAGCCATTACTCTTCCAATTTTTCCTGATGTTCAGCTCATATCAATTTTCTTCTCCTTCTCAATGGCATTACCAACAAAATTTTGTACTCAAGTGTGTACCTTTACAACATGACCATACATCTAACACAAGTGATGACCTTCCATCACATGTACATAAAACTGAAAATTTGATGTAGGTCATTGCTTTTAAAAGAATATTTTCACAATCTAACCTATTATCCTCTTCTTCAAATCACTTCCAATCTCTAACTAATATCCATCCATATTTTTATGATCCCATCGAGACCTAGTTGGAATAAAATATTCAAGAGAGGGTGAATGTAAATAAGTTACTTCTTGTACATACATTAGCAATAGTTGTACATAATGTTTTTAGATGTATTTATGTTGGTTTAAGTAGATTTATACTTTTGTTACTAAATTTTGATGTGTATATTCATGCAAAAAATAAGATGCTTGAATGGCTTCACTGGAATCACAATTTCACTTAGCCTTAGTCTACTTTTTAGATTAGGATTAGGACTAGTTTAGAAATTAGTTTAAATAAGAAGATGGTTTCGAACTTTGATTAGTACATGGGAGAAAATGAAGATTCATCAAGTAAAATTATGATGGAATGCTTCCAGGTACACATTTATATGTTCATCCTCATCTGGTTTGAGCTTTATTTCAACTTTTCTTTTCTCTTTTAATGATTATTTCTTTCTTATATTTTGTTGTTCTTCTTGCAGGTTCGCATGGATTTGATTTGTAGATTCAGCTTTGCTGGCAACTAACATTTCGGAAGAACAATCATCATATGACATTAGGGATTTTTCTCTTTTCTAATTTTGTGTTCATTTTGAAATTGATTGTCAGTATTATTCTTAAAATTGAATTAATAAAGACTCACAAACTATCTTTAAGCAAGATTAGTAAAAGTAATAAAACCCTTGTCAACACGTACAACAATAACTCTAAATCAATAACTATGCTTTGAAACAAAAGAGATTTATTAACAAATCATCATATAAGATAAAATCAACATAATCTCATTTTTTCCTCTATTTATCTTGTAAGACGTATCTCAGACTTCTTTTTCTTGATTGCCTTCTTTCTAATTTGATAAGCATTTTAGGGTTAACTAGATTGTCTTTTCATTTCATTTCACAATAAAATGGAGTAATGTTTTCTCTTTCAGCTTAGCATAATCATTGGGCGAGTCATTTTTATGCTCTAATTTACATTAATGGAACCTAATATCTAAGGATCACTTCAATGAAGATGATTTTGTTTATGTTCATTTTCAGCTTTCCTAACCAAGTAGAGTCCTTTGTTTTTTGTTCTTTGATTTTAAATATTTCTGTTATTTGTTAATGAACAATCTTTAACCCCTAGCTTTAAAGAAAGAAAAACACATTTAACAGTAATTACTTAAGGTCATGAGTTTTTTTGGTGAACAAGTTTAGTCAAGTGAATAGGAGTTAGCTTAAAGCTTTTTACACCATCCCTTGCTCTTAAGGAGTAGTATGCCTCCCCATCTATTAAGTAATATCTATGAGATTAACATTAACCATAGGTAAACATAAAAACAAAATTGGGCAATTGAAGGATAGGAGGTCTCATCATGAACCGACCTACCATGATCATAAGTTCTAACATTGTGACAATACCATTATTGGTCACCAAACCATGGTAATGGCTTTCAACCACAAGGTTGAGAGACAAGAGGTCTCATCACGAGCAAACGTTTTCACCATGTTATATCTCATGAATGCCATTGTTGTTAGCTAGTTACCAAGTCGGGACAATGATCTTCAATTGGCATTCAAATAAATTTAAGATGATCTTTTGCAACTATGCATTTATTCCCAATAGATGGGACAATGGCACCTAAAGGGGTTAAAAGGCATCCCTATCGAGGCTATAGACGTATGCTAGCAGCAGTGGCTATGCCTATGGTATGGAGGTTAAATTAATACTATGTTTTCTTGATTAGCTTATTTACTCAAAATCTTATGCCCGACTAAGCTAACTGTTGTATATAAATTTACTGAAACATTGAATTCATGGGTAAATTTTTACAAGTTCATGAACGATAATGGTATACCTATTTATTTGACAAGATATAATAGGGACAAAATGGTAGTAAATCTAAATTTGAGCATTTCAAATTTTCTAATTATAATTCATTCATTTTTAAACTTGGTTTTGTATCTTTACAACGGAGATAACTACTTCTCCCCAGTGTGTCGCCATTGTTGTATTGAAAACACAATACCCCCATTTTATTCTATCATAATAGACATGGGGACCCTTTTTTCATTGCATGTAGACTTTTAGTGTGATTACCTCATTTCAAGTCTAATTTGTTTTTTATTTACACTTGTTTTATTTTTATAGTTTGCCTAAGTTTGATTAAGTTTTTTTATAAATAAGTTTTTGTTTTGAACATATTAATTCATTATATGAATGAATAAAATAGCCCCTGAGACCAATATATGTGCATAGGATTTAAGCTTTCATCATCAAACAATGTGGCATATTTATTAAATATATATCAGAACTTTTGGGCATTCAGACTTTACTATCAGAAGGATCCTTTTGCAAATCTTTGATACCCAAAGTCTGAGCTATATAAAGAGGCATATTAAATCATATAAAACCAAGGTTTGAGTTATATTAATATGGAATAATAAACCAATACCCAAAGTCCAATCCATCATATTAATTTGATTATTTTTTATAAATGTATATTATAAAGTAGCTAGGCCATAAAAAATATGATAATCAACAGTTGGAGTAAAGGACCCACATTCCATGTCATTGTTTTCATTCCTATATATCGGAGGTAATGCATACCAAAGATTTCCTTTTGAGACACATTTAAAAAACTCCGATATGGTTCCTCGCCGATACACCTTGCCTCTCTGACTTTCAATATTCATATCCCTCTAATCGTCGATATTCTAATATGGAACTCTTTTGATATCCCAATAACCAATCCTTCCAACCTCCGACATAATATTCGCTTTTATATTTCGATGGTCATGGTCATCGATACTCGATATCCTCATATCACCGATCTCTGATATTCCCAATCCTTCGATAAACCCCTCCTATCCATATTGGAACTTCCTATCGGTTGTCACTCTTTTCAACCCATGATATCAAATATCCAATACAAGACCTCTGATATCTTCCAGGCTCCGATATGTTGAACCCGATATGCATATTAATAGTTTTACATAAATATTTCATGCCCGCTCCTCATCGAAGCCTCCTGATATCATATCCTTCCACACTTAAAAATTCTTGACGGTTGGAACCTTTAATATTATCGGCTCTTCCCACATGTTGCTTCTTTATGGGGCAGCTATTATAATTAAAAAATCACTTTGTTGAATGGTTTTGCAGGTATATTTTATCAAGCTTGATTACATTCTATTTTTCTTCTAGTTCAATAAAATCTCTGGTCTCCTTTGTGATTTGTGTAATAGAACATAATGTCGTGTTTGTTCCACGCTTTTAAAGGCCCCCTACCATGTGGAAAATACTATTCAAAATTAACTCGACTATTGTAATGAACTCCATAATAGGCCATGACTAATAACAGTTAATGGATCCTTTGGCCAATAATAGAGTCAATTGGTTCGACTCATGTAACGATTTCCCAAATTCAGCCTGCATTCAACTAAAACAATATGTTTTCAACCTATTAAATAAAACCTCCAGATATGATTATTGAGAGATATAAGGGGGGTTGTTAGCTCTATAAATATTGTATAAATACTTGTGAATTCGATCAGCAGGGGGGTCGCGATCCACTTAAGAGGGATTCTTTGTAGTTGTTTGATTTGTGAAATAGAACTATTGTTATGTACAAAAAGGTCGATTATAGAGAAAACAGAGGGTTTATGGCTCTATTCTCATTGCTTAGCACTATTTCGGGCAATATGATTATGGGTCTGAGCTACTCCAGGACTACACATTTTGTAATAAGCTTTGGAATTGTTTAATAAATTTCCGTTCTTGTGTACTATTACCAAAATGATGAATTTTCATATTTTTGTCAAAGTTTTATAATTCGTTTTGATAACTAGTATGTTTCTTTGATCTCTAACAATATTTTTGAGTCATATTGTGATATGTTGTTGAAGTCTCGCAGGAGTTATCTCAAAGAGGAAAAATGAGATCGAGATCATACTTAATTCATTGAATTATACTTGTGGTGAATGATAACTATTTATTATTCATTTACAAGTGTATTTTGCTTTTATGTGTATTAATTGAAATGAATTATTTCTTTTGATTAATATAAATTTTATAATGAATTATATTTAATATGAATTCAACCTTGTAGGTGGCCTTACCTTAATAACTATTTATTAAAGTAAATTCATTTACATAGTTGTTTTAACCTTTTATGATTTTATCAACTATTTTGGAATTCATAATCGAATATTAATTCTAGATTCATTCATAAACTAGTCCTTCCCTTGTTTTATTTAATTTTCTCTTGAATTAGGAGAGGGTTATCCCATTCTAGTTCGAGATAGGTTTTTCATGTTATATTAATTCTGCATTTACATCTTAGTTTCCATCAAGTCCTCTCTTAAAGAGGCAAATAAATCATTTAATTGTGGTTTGATCGACCTTTTTAAATCAATCAAACCTTTGTGTCGAATTACTTCTTTAATCCACATCTTAAAGATCGATGCAAAGGAAATGTAACATGATGTAATATAGGTGTAACTAGATTAATTACTAGTTTAGGTTATATTTATTTTATATTAGATTAGATTTATGTTTAAGGGTAACTAGACCCTAACCAGTCAGAACCACTAGATTCAATGGATAAGGAGTTGCTTTAAGTTCCTGACCGAGTGGCCTCCCCTGATGTTGACAGAGGACATTTTTCCCGGTCAACAATGCCATGGAGTGCCTTATAAAAGCTTAGGAAGATGACATAACAGTGCTCCACATAAAACTTGATAATGTGTTCTAATCAGCCTACAGTATATCTTGAACAACTACATTACATCAAGGGTCAGACTAAACTTTAGGTCTTTTAGTCTCTTGTAGTCCTATAATACAATTTATTGCCTTATAATGCTTCCATATTTGATGACAGAATCATTGTCGCATGCTATTGACATTGGGTTTTAGTATCATTGCTAATAGATTTATCATTGTCAAGATATTTATTAGGGTCATGATCACTTGTCTTTCAACAGAGGCACTACTATAACGTACTTCCAAAACTCAATTAATTTGTTTTATATGGGAAGTTAAAACTCAAACATCGTATAAACTGTGGGATCATTTCTCAACCATAATACTTGTGCGCGAGGATCTTAAGCATGATTAGTGAAAATTCAATAGGATCTGCTTTTGTCCATAAAGTTTTCTTTAAGGTCGACTTGTTCTCTTCCCTTGATAATTAATGTATGTAAGTTTGCAATCAAGCATTGTTAGAATAGTGGTTTAAGCATCACATAAGCCCATTATATATGCTCCATATTGCAAGTGGCTATTATCAACGCAATGCATATAGTGCTTTAGTGCACATGTATTTACATCATTTTACAAGATCGAACAAAAATTCTTAGAGGATTGTGTATTCACGCCTTCAAGAATCAACATAACTAAAAAATCAATTATCTTCTTTGCCTCAGGATCAATATTCACTTTGATTCACTATAGAAAATACTTAGGAACTGTGGCTTGTTCTAGGGCACTATGGGAGGTTCTCATCTAATGCAAGGGCGTCGGATCATGCTTTAGGTAATGCAAAGTACCAACATGAACGATATTTGTTTGTCCAAATTTTCCTCTATGCTCTTCGAAAAATTAACTTTAGTTTTGCACTGACCTTAATACATTATGTCTGCTTAAGAAATAGGTATAGAAAGAGTGCTTATATTTCTGGCTTAATTAGTCACAAAAAACCATTTTTCTTACCTCTCAACACTTCAACATTGACCACAATCTATAGATAACATCCTCATAAAGGCTTCAACGAAGAGGCCAAAGGTAAAATTGCATCGATTTTCTTTCCCTCCTCACTAATTTTTGATATGTCGCAAAGAGAAAGGTATTCAGTTTTTTATTTTTGAAAGATTAGAGTATTGTCAAACATTGTGTCACAGAGATTTCTACTCAAGGTCCATAGTGGTAAGGTCCTTATAGATCAACCTGCAATGAAACTTTCATCCCAATGAAACCCCAAAAGAAAACAAAAGAATTAAAAAAAAAAAATCCTTTTTCTGAATGATGAACCTTGTCTCCACAGGGCTGAGCTATAAAAGAAAGAGTTATAAGAAGAAAGTGAAAAAAAAAAAGAGAAAGCATCTTAAAAAAATTCAGAGTTGATTACTTCAAGTCATTGGATGAATAACTATATTGAAGAAGGATACTAGCTCCCTCTTAAACCATACATCTTTTGAGGCACTGAGGTTCATCAACCATATGATGAAACTGACTGAAGAGAACAAAGAGGTCCAGTTGTGTTATTATGATTTCATAGATCCTCCCAAGTCTAACCATTGTATCATTTTCCTTTTTCTTTAAGATGGACCCAACTAGGGTGCCTCAGAACAATCATTTATCATATCCAAAAAGGTTTCCAATGTTGATTTCCAATTAGAAAAAATTCATCAAATTTCCTTCCAAACCCTAACCATTAAGGGTGCCTAGGATTTCCCTCAAACCCTAGCAATCTTTTAAGTCTCCTTCAACTTAATAAACTCAATAATTCTTCCACTGGTGTCTTTCTCATTGACTTTCCTTCATCCTAGCTCTGAAACCATATTAATGTTTAGGGAAAATTGATGCATGTAAACATTTTAAATTTTTTCTTCATTATAGAATATTTAGAAATACCATTTCATCATCAGCAGCAACATATAACAATAGTGTATTATAATAGAAAGGACCAGTAGAATAAAATCACAAATAACAAGGACATCAGTATTTAGGTCAAAGACCAGGGTAAAACGCACAAGGGGGAAAACCCAAAATAATGTTTTCTTATTTAATATCAAGATTTCAGCATAAAGAGATACAATAAGATGTAGTATATCAAGCCAGCTAGGGTTGACAACATATGATTACCCATCAAGCCTAATTAATGTCACTCTGTTGTCACTGGACCATGTCATTGTCATTATCAAACTGTCAAAGCCATGTTGCCATAACTGTCATGTAGGTATTTCTATACTATCATCAATATATTCTTACAAGTGTTATTTCCATATTTATATAGTCATGGACATGCAATCATACAAGATGTTATAATGGTACTGACATATTGTCATACAAGAGTAGTCATGAAGGTACTTATCGCAACTATCACAAGAGGCATTGTCATGTTGTCTCATAAAAGCACTCAGAACTCATCCCTTCAGTCTTCTTTTTGTAGCCTTGCTTTAGTCTCAGTCAAGCCTCAGATAATGGCCTCCTTATCTTCCACAATTTCAGGCCCTTAACCTCACATAGCGGTCTCATGCCTACGAATTTGTATAGCTTAGATCTACGACATTGTCTAGCATGAGAGAAATTTTTAGGTCTAAAATTAGCATCCTAAGAAATATTATAAAATAATAGTGGAAATAATAAAATAAGATTAGATTACCATATCAAGTTTTGGAGGGCAAAAGAAAAAATTATTTTTCAACCCATATTTTCTACTTATCTCCCTACAATTTTACTCAAATTTCAAGCGGGAGCACTTATGGGATGCGGAATTTAATTTTTCATCCAAGGAGTACCCATGTTGCAAACTTTCGATAGACCTTACTACATGAAAATTGTGAAATACATGAAAAACGTAATGGCAATCACATTTTTCATGTAGTTGGGTCCATCCAAAATATGCAACATGCATATTCATTAGATAATAAAAAAAAAAATGTGTATCCAACAAGTTCTCTCGCTCAAAATTTGAGTAAAATCAAAGGAGATAAGTTGAAAATACGAATTGAAAAAGTAGTTTTTTTATTTGTTTACTTTTTAATATTAGTACATTTTTAGTCCGAAAATGGTGAATCATCCCCCATGGTTGACATCATCATATTGAAACCTATTGGTTCTTATAAATTTTATTTTGTTGTACCTTTTTGTTTGGAGGCCCATTTTTTACCTCAAAATTTCTCCAATGCTCGGACTTGTGGCATTTTCTAGCTTGGACCTGTGGCCTTTTACCTCAGACATGCAGACCCTTAATTCATACTCCTATAGTCTCAAACTCGCATTCATTAGACTCATATTCTTTCTCCTTTCATCCTCATACTTCACATTAGTTGTGCCCCAATTATGCCCGGAACATCCATCCTTAGAAGCCTCAAAAATTTATAGAAAATTGGACCCTCCAATCTTAAATAATTTTCCGTAGA
>APFE031071411.1:195056-219533 GCA_000404065.3 Pinus taeda
ATCAGATTTAGATTGCCCCTGAAGACCAAGACAAAACCACTTTTACTTGTCCTTGGGGAACATTTGCCTACAGAGTTCTACCTTTTGGCTTATGCAACGCTCCTGCCACATTTCAAAGGGCTATCCTCAGCGTATTTTCAGACTTAATAAATGAAGGGCTCGAAGTATACATGGATGACTTTACACCATACGGAGACGATTTTGACCCAGCATTGGACACACTGGAAAACGTCCTGCAGCACTGCATTGCCACCAGGCTTTGTTTGAGCCATGAAAAATGCTATATGATGATGATTGAAGGACTTATTCTAGGCCATTATATCTCAGCAGCTGGCATACAGGTAGACCTAGCCAAAATTCAAATAATTTTGCTAATTCCCACTCCTACCTCTCAAACATAGGTACATAGTTTTCTTGGATTTTCTAGTTATTATAGAAAGTTTATAGAACATTTTTCGCATATTGTTGCACCCCTATATGCACTGACAGGTAATGTTGACTTTCTTTGGATAGAAAAATGTGACTGTGCCTTCCAAGATCTGAAGAAGCTTGTGTCCACAGCCCCAGTCCTTCGAGGACCAAATTGGGACCTGACATTTCAAATTTCATCAGATACCTCAGATATAGCTATTGGAGCAGTCCTTGGGCAGGAAAAAGATAAAAAACCATATGCAATTTATTATATTAGCAAGAATTTATCTCCTGTTGAATTAAATTATATTGTTACTGAAAAGGAATTTCTAGCTGTAATACATGTTGTCAATAAGTTCAGGCATTACATTACTGGATATCCTATTATCTTGTATATAGATCACTCTGCCATAAAATATTTAGCAAATAAACCAATCACAAATGGTAGAACAAATAGATGGTTGATTTTATTGTAGGAATTTGATATTACAATCAAGGACCGACCTGGAAAAGAAAATTTTGTAGCTGACTTTCTCTCGCGAATGCCAAAACCAGGGAACGTAGTAGCAGTTGAAGATCAATTTCCACATGAGCATTTGTTTGTCGTCACTATTAAAAACCCTGGTATGCTGATGTTGCGAATTACTTAGCAGTAGGTAAATTATCAAAACATCTAACCCCCAATGAACAAAAACAGATTGTCCAGCGAAGTGCTCGATTTTCTTGGATTAGAGGCTACCTATTCCATACAAAGGCAGATATGCACATCAGGAGATGCATCCGCGAGAATGAAATTTTTGACATTTTGAAAGCTTGTCATGACAGACCATGTGGCAGACATTTTGTCGATCGCTGAACTGGATATAAGGTGCTGCAAACACAGTATTATTGGCCCATGATCTTCAAAGGTGCAAAGAAGTTCATTCAATCTTGTGACAGTTGCCAAAGAACAAGACGCCCTGGTCAGTCTGACGAAATGCCCCTAAATCCATAGCTAGTTATTGAACCATTCGAGCGATGGGCCCTTGATTTTGTTGGTCCAATTAACCCATCCTCGAACCAGAAAACATATATTTTGGTAGCAACAGAATATGTCACCAAATGGGTTGAAGCAGAGGCATTGTTGAGAGCTACAGAGGATTCTGTCATACAGTTCTTGTTCCATATATTCGTGCGATATGGGCTTCCAAGAGACATAATTACACATGGTGGACCACAGTTTGCTGGTAACAAGATTGCTGCAACACTCAAAAACTACCATATCCAGCACAAAATTACCACTCCATACCACCCACAGGCAAATGGTCAAGTAGAAAGAAACAATAAAATAATAGAAGAAATCTTAACAAAAACCATTGCGTCACATAGACGCGATTGGGCTGCAAGATTACCAGAAGCCTTGTGGGCTTACAGAACAACATGGGGAAGCACTACCAGCTATTCACCATACCAATTGGTGTTTGGAAAGGAACCCATTTTTCCCATATAATTCGAAATCCAAACACCGCGAACAGCACAAGAAGTCAATCTAGATCTAAACGAAGCACAGATTAATAGATTACAGCAGATCAATGAGCTAGATGAAATTAGGCTCTCTGCCCTTCAAAACACTGCATTAATCCAACAGCAGTGAGCTAAATGGCATGATGCTCTCATAAAAAATAAAGTCTTCCGTGAAGGAGATTGGGCACTCTTATACGATTCCAGGTTTCAAGATTTTCCCGGGAAGCTTCAGACTCGTTGGCTGGGGCCATATGAAATCTAGAAGGTACATGATAATGGTACCCTCACTTTAATCACCATTGACAGATCGGACATACCTTCAAAGCAAATTTCCACCGAGTTTGACTTTACCGTAAACCACTTACTCGGGAATCCTTCTACCAACAACTATGTGAAGACTCTGACATGCAAATTTTGGAGGACGAAGAGAAATCTTCCTCACCTGTGATTCTTTAAGTGATTCAATTCTTTTTACATTTTGTACATAATTCCTTTTTTTTGTTAGTATAAATTACTCTCTATACATAATTTTTTTTGTATTTTCACTTTACAGCTCGAAGAATCAGCGGCTATATCGTTTTTTATGTTCCTTTTAGAAGGAACAGCACCTTCACTATTTTGATGTTCCTTTTTTTCAAAAGAACAGCACCTCCATTTTTCTGTTGTTCCTTTTTTAGAAGGAACAGCACTGTCATTTTTATTGTTCCTTTTCTGAAGGAACAACATTTGTGTGCATTTTTATTTTTCTGCTGTTCCTTTTCCCAAGGAATAGCATTTTCGTTTTGTTGTTCCTTTTTCAAAGAAACATCACTTTTTGTTTCAACCATTCTTTTTTTTTTCACTTTCGTTTTTGTTGTTCCTTTTCCAAAGGAACAACACTTTCAACATTTGTGTTTTCTGTTGTTCCTTTTCTAAAGGAATAGCACTTTATTTTTTGTTGTTCCTTTTCCAAAGAAACAACGCCTTCAACTTTTTTGTTGTTCCTTTTCCAAAGGAACGACACTTTCATTTTTTTGTTGTTCCTTTTCCAAAGGAACAACACTTTTGGTTTTTGTTGTTCCTTTCCAAAGGAACGACACTTTTGGGTTTTTCTATTCCTTTTCCAAAGGAATGGCATTTGCGTTTTCTGTTGTTCCTTTTCCAAAGGAACATCACTTTCAGGTTTTGTTGTTCCTTTTCCAAAGGAACGACACTTTCATTTTCTGTTGTTCCTTTTTCAAAGGAACAACACTTGTATTTTTTTTCTCTTCCTTTTTGAAACAACAACATTCTCATATTCCTTTTACTTATGATTGTTCTCCTCGTTGTTCCAATTTAAAGATACATGTTGTTCCTGTTGTTTCAAGTCTTTTGGAGCACATCTATACACTTATGCAACCGATACAAACCCAGAACATACTGAAATCAGCAAATTATATAAAATCGCTACTTTTACAAGAAATTGTTGTGAATTGATAGGAGGAAAGAGGAAAGGACACAATTATTCATCACTTTTGTTATCATTATCCTACTAATACTGATATGATTGGTTATCTTTATCATGGTGGTTCTTTTTAAATCCCCATAATCGTCTTTGATCATTATTATGGAATAAGAAAAAAGGGTCTATATTTTTCTATTGAGATGTTAAGACTTCTTCCACCATTACTACTCTTAAGGAGTGCTGAACCACCCTTTTGTATAAATAGGAAAGTACTTTATAAAAGAAAAAATAGAGAAAATGTTTATATGACTTGTTTATATGAATTGTCAAATGCAGGATAGGGGGTCTCATCAAGAGCCAGCCTACCATGATCATAAGGAAGAAAGTGAAGTGGCATTCCCACTATGGCCACCACACCATGGATATGATCCAAGAGGCACATCAGAAAAAATAAAAAGTCCTTGGAACAGGAGGTCTCATCACGAGCCTGCCTACCCACCTTTCACTCCTTCCTAGTGAATGGCATTATGGTTTAACTGGTTACCAAGCCAGTATAATGACCTCCATTTTGACATTGCATAACACTTCCTAAGCATACACAAAGGATCATGGTTCCATGGGTGAAACAAATAACTCTGTCAAAGTTTTGGACACCTATCGGCAGCAGAGCTCTGTTAATGGTATTGAAGTAGCATTTCTTATACACCAATAGCAATCACTAACACCCTTCTCTATCTTATACCTTTGTAATACGTCAAATAAGATTATGTATATTACTTCCCCGAACCACTAAACACATGAAAATCTATTATAACCAATCATGACGAAAAAATTGATACTGGCCACATTAGAATTTTTGTGCATGTCAACTATCCTATCCTCCCAGCCTCGCATCATATCACAGCATTCTCTTATTTGTTAAGCGATCCTATTTTATACCTCGATTTCAGTAACCTCCTCCTTTTGTAAACATGGCATTTTGGCATACGATGTTCCTTTATGACTCTGTACCATGGCAGTTCAGCACGCTGCTCCCTCATTTGATGGCCGAGGATGGCCTATCCCATTGGAGGGGGGAGGCTGACCTCATAATTTGCTGATATACATGTCAGACTATGATTCAGAAAACTTTCACTTGGGAATAGCAAGGCTTAACAGTATCTTGTTTTTCAATTTGCATTCCTTGTTGTTCCTAAGCTACTTCCGTATTATAATCTACAAAAATTAGTAAGATTTGAACGAGCCTTGTTGTTTCGTTATTTTCTCTGTGTTTCTAACAGTTTGAACAGCCTGTTGTTCCATTGTCGTCTCTACGTTTTTACAGTAAGCTTAAGCATGGGAGGAAGACCAATTCGGAGAGAACCACAGGTATTGACAGTTTTTGATGCTACACAGGAAATCCTAGCAAGAGCAGGATGGTTAGTTTATCTCAATCGTTTACAAGAATCCAACGAGACCGTAGCAATAGAATTCTTGAAAAACTTGCAATAATATCACTCCACAGTAAGGAGGAGACACATAGCAGTTACTGATGACATAATTGCAGAGGTCTCAGGACTGCCAGCCAATGGACCTGTGTGGACGCTAAAGAAGGAGAGACTGCGAAAGATCATAAAAATTTTCCAATATGAAGGCCAGAACCTGACAATCAGAGGAAAGGGAGTTCTACTAGCAGCATTAGGAGAGTCGTGGGTAGAATTGGCAAAGATCATCCAAAGCTACATCACCTGTGAAGACAGGAAAGATGTGGTAAGACCACGACACCTTAAACTTTTAGCCGTATTAAATAGAAATGCTTTGTGAACTTACCTGCATTTTTAAATTCATTACTTCATGATGTTAGCCGAAGCATGAAAAAATCACAACATGTAGAATCGGTAGTAAGTCATCATGAGCTGATATGGCTAATAGTTAGCCACAGTCTTGCTCAGCAACAAAGTAGCTGGGAAGAGCTAATTGCCATGATAGACAGGGGACTAACTCTGCCAGCCCTGAAAAATAAACATGCTACCAGTACACCGTATATACCATTGAAATGGAGAAAATCAATTAGATTGGCACGGATTAGAGGGGTGTTGGAAAACCCCCAAGGGAATACCAGCCAACCTGTGGAGATAAATGATTTAGGGGACGAGAAACCCCCGTAATTGGAAGGAGAAGAGAATGAGAAAGAATTGGGAGGAAATAAGGAAGGAGAAACGGAAGAAGAGACCGAGCAGCCTGGGCAAGCGAAGGAAGAGACAGAGAAACACGAAGAAATCCCATTGCAAAATCCATTGCAAGAGGACGAATTGGCCAATATGGGTGAATATTCCCAACCTATCATCCCGCTAGGCCTCCATACCAAGGAAGAACCAGAACAGCAGTCTGCTCAAGACAAAAATGCACCCGAAGAATTGCACGACGAGGATGAAAAAGAAGAGAATCATTATATTCATGATGTAATTATGACATGAGAGAAAAGTGATGAAGATACAGAGGAGGAACAATCTGTTCCTAGCCATATTGCACTAGAAGAATTTCATGGAGAAGAAGGGGTGGAAAAAGAAGTCACCTAGGAAATAACAGAACTAGCTAGGGTTTTTATTCCTGAGCAACCTAAATAGAAAAACGAAGGAATACCCAAAGAAGAAAACCAGGGTTGGCCAAGATAACAGTCCAGGCCCGAGTAAATAGACAGTTGTTCCTTCTACGAAAACAGGAGAAATTAGAAGATTACGGAAAGAACAGCAAAGATTACTGAATGTGATAGCTCGGCTTGACAACAAATCGGGATTTTGAAAATGAGAAAGAGGGGAGAAAGGACTTTGGGGGCAAAACATGCAACCACTCCGGCAAGACCCCTCAAGAGAAAGGTAAAGAGGACTCAAGTCCAGCCTGCCGTTCAAAACCAAAAGGAACAACATTCAACTATTACCCATGTTGAAGTGCAAACATATGATATATCGGCCTGTGACAAAGAAGTTCAGACAGAGCCACGGCCCTCTGAAGAAATACGAACCATGAACATGAGACGATGAGATAAGAAGATTCAAGTGAAGCTTCCGCTTACCACTGCCATGTGGGATAATGATCCGAGGACAGTAACCCTACGAGAGGGTTTGGTACAAGCTCAACAAGTAGCAGAAAAACTCACAGAACAAACGATTTCTCGAGAAAAGTATTAATAATTACAACAACAACTAAGGAATGTCAATTTATCTGAAAGTCAGGCTTTTGAAGGATGGCGAAAGGAAGAAGAAAAAGTTGCAAGGGTAACTCATAGGTTAGATGTAGTTATCAAGCAAATGGATACCTTATGCTCTTTGTACACTGACATCCTAGCATGTAGAGCCCTTGCTAAGAATTATGCCTTGTTTTTAATGGAATGATATTTGCAATTGAAAATTAAGGTTGTCAGAGCAGGAGCCCCTATACAAATCAATATTATTGATGATTTTATAAATTGTTTTAAGCACTATGGAGTAAAGGTTCAAAGATTATTGTGTGAATTCTATCTGCATAACCTTGTGTTAGATCAAGAGACAGAACAGAACCCCAGCCCTTTTGTTGGGGATATCCAACTGCAGGCATTTATTTCATTTGGGGTTAATCAAATCAAATGGCTTAAAGTCTATAATGCCTTCCAAAGACAAGAAAACAGATTAGATTTGTGGGTAAGAGCTGAGACTAAAAATCCAGTGCAATTATGGAGGAAACATAGGAACCTAATAAGGACTCCAGGCGTGATTAAAGCATTAGGGCCCATTCATACAACAATCAATCGGCAAGGGATAGAGTACTTCTTAACTATTAAATACCTCGCCATTGATGTTGCTAAATTTCAATATTAGATTTCTAATCCGAATATCCAACTCAGGGAACCATTTAATTATGAGAACTTTAAGTTAGTTGCCGATCACTTGAACCTTTATGGCGAACTTATCTTGAGGGCAGGGCCATCTTGGTTAGGGTATAGTTCCAGAGTCCAGTTATTTGGCACCCTGCACCTGGATACCAAGCCATGTGTGAGATGCCTGAGGGTCAGACAGGCCATCTTTTTGAACATCTAGTTAGGCATGATGGTTGTAGACCACCACATGAGACTCACTGCCTTACATGTCAACTACAATGTTTTCATGAGGGCATGAAAAAGGGTAAGCAGGGGGGTGTGTGGAGTACTAAAGAAGGTATGTTTTTATTGATTATTTTTTCATCTTTTATTTAAAACCCATAGCCTCTTTGCATCATGAACTAGGCAGATAATAAGAGATACATGAAAAAATCTATGGTATTTATACACAACACAAAACTACTAATAATTGTCATTTCTTATGCAGGAAAAGGGAAAAATGAAATATTGTCATTCCAAAGAAAAAGACAGGGCCAAGTTAATTGTTGTCCCTCTGGCAGGGAACCACATGCAAACAAGGTAATCCAGATTAAAGCGTATTGGCCAAGGAAAGGAAAAGGAGATATAGACTCGGCACAAAAGAACAAATGGATAATGTGGAATTAACAGTTTGGCGAATCCCTTAGGATCCTTTGATCCTAAGGGATCGCTGCCTTAACTATTTTTGCATCATTGGTATCTCTGCTTTAGCTGTTATAAAGAGGGGGCAGCACTACTAGCCCGAGGGATCTGCTGTTATTTTCCATGTAACTTTTCTCTGTATTTGAAACTTTGATCATTGACTGTCGTTGAGAAGTGATCCATTGTAACTCTGTTTGAATACTTTAATATAAACCTGGTTGTCGTTCCATCTTTGATCTCAAGCGGTGTGTCCCTGGAGGATAAGGGCCCGACCCTAGTGGAACACTTGCTCCTGTATTATTATCTTTAGTTCATGCGTGGTTTTCATTATCAGCTTTGTTCGGTAATCTAATGTGTTTTATTATTTTACATCACGGTTCTATTATATTTGATTTATGATTCAACTGAGTAATATCGTTCTCTTTGACAGGAATGTCGTATTATTCATTATAACTTTGTAACGCATTGTTGTTCCTTTAATCATTGATATAACGCTGCAAGTTCTTATAGAATGCTATTGTTGTTCAATTACAAAGTACTCGTGTTGTAACATTCATAAATTGGTATTACTGTATTCATCTATGGTTTACACTTAATTGTGATTGTTGTTCAACTGAAATTGTTGTTCCATTACGAATTACAATCGTTATTCTTTATAACTAAGATTGATATTTGTGGTATCGAAATCAGATTATTGTTTTTCTCAATACTAAGGTGTGTTGTGTGTGTTATTTATCTTAGTTTATTGTGCATTTACATTTGGCTCTATATGTTGTTCTATATTTCATTGCTAATCAATCGCCATTCTATTTCTTGCGCTGTCCGATTCATTCTTAGAGTAAAGATTACCATCTGATTTCTGTAGGATACACTTGTTGCACTTGTTTCTGTAGATAAAGGTGTTGTTGTTTATAAGAATTAGTTGATGTTACATTTTCCAGTTGTTGTTCCATTTCTTAGTTATTGTTCCATTTCCTAGTTGCTATTCCATTTCCTATTATTTGTGCTATCATTGCTTTGGTGTGCAGAACGATCTGAAAGTGTCGTGGGAATTTGTTGTCTAGCCCCCAGGTTGATGATCTGTTCCTTGATTATCTTTAGTTACATCAGTTTATAGAGGTATGAGTTACCATTATTGTACCCTTGACTGATAAATTGCTTAGTTTTCTGAACGCATGATTTAAGCCTTAAAGTGTGTTGTTGTAAGTAGATCTTGTTTTGAGCATTTGTTTACCCTTGTATTCTGAGCACTATACTACTAGCATTACTCTAAGAAATTACAGCCTCAAACTGAGTACACTCTTTGAGATAACAAATCGTTCCCGGATTGACAAGTTAATGTGAGGTAATTAGAGGTGAAAAAGACCCGTTTTATGGCTCGACATAGGGTTTGTCACCATAGTCACGCAGAAGCTCAATAAGAGTTAGCAGGTACATGAGGAGGTCAAATAAGGTCTCAAAATCAAAATTTCAATGGTATTATGCCAAATAATTGATTTTTTCCTCAAAACCTTGTTTTGAGGAAAAACAGATTTTTTATTTTTTATGTATAAAAATTTCATGTAATTTTAATTTTCCTATATGTAATAAGTTCAGAGTTGCTGCCCTTGGTCACCTTGCCAACTCTATCTTCTGCAACAAACAAAAACATAAATGCATCAATTCATCAAGCAAAGTTCAATTCATGAGTCAAACTGCAAAAAGAAAAACAAAGCTTTTAAAAGCAAAGTGACTTTAGCATTAGAAAAGTGGGTTTGAGATGGATGAAAAAATGAAGTCATGCATTTTTAAAGTGAAAATGGTCCTCTTTGTTATCTCATTGTGCAAATTCACTCTTGGAGAACAAAAATTGGGTTTGTGGGAGAAAGAGGCAAAATCAGGCAAAAATCACGAAAATTTGGTGGTGCTACGCATCGGGGCGCTGGCACTATGCACCTGCCTGGCACTACGCATTTGGGATAGGTTTTACAGAGGAAATTGAATGGGCACTATGCATAGAAAGTGTGCTACGCACCTGGGCATTAGTGCAGTGCATCTGTTGTTGGAGCTTCAAAAACAATTTTATCACCCTCCTCTGCCTCCAAATGCACAAATAACCTCTTGGCAAGTAAGTACACCCTCTCACTTGGCCTAGCAAGAGATTGTTTCATCTATGGTGGTGATTTGAATATTGAAAAACAAACCCTAGCTGTCACTAACACTGTCTTGCCAAGCTTGTCTAAGGTTTTGTTGTTTTTGTTGTTTTCACTCCCTTGTGATTATTTTCCTATACCCCATACCCTTGCACCTAGTTTCCCTAAATCCTTTCCTCTTTTCCCCTCCTATTGACACTCACCTTACTCCCTATCACCAAACCCTAAGCCCTATACATAATTCCTACCACTCTCAAAACCCTAATTCCCATTTCCCAAACCCTATCATTCCCTAAAACTCTACTACGATCATCAAACCCTCATTCACAGTCCTATTATTAGTCAACCCCTTTTATCCCCAAAAGAAAAACAGCAGTCTTCCTATATTTGAGAAAATATCTTCATACTTATCCACATTTGCAAGAATGGAAACAGATTCAACATATGAGAAGGATGATGAAATTGTCATTGATTCTTCCCAAGAGGTTAATGCACCAAGAAAACCACATAAAGGAGGAAAACACATCCGGGAGGAGCCCACCACTCTCACAGAGTTACTAGCTTGCCCTCTTGCAGTAACATGTTTTAAACATCAGCCTTGGTACCAGTTTTGTGAGATGGTGGAGAGGGTGAAATATCACCATGAGCTTGCTAGGTTATTTGTTCTTCATCTTCACAATGGCCAAGTGAACCTAGCTTATTTTTCTTTCACTTTGACACCTAAAACTATTGCAATAGCAACATGCATCCCTAATGTGGGAGAACAGTGGAATAAGGGGCAGCATGTGGGCAGAGAGCATTATGAGCCTTACATCAAGGCTAGTTATCAAAGGCAAATCAGTAGGGTCTTTCCTTTCAGATATCTACAAGACACTTATGCTCCACTTATGAAACTCATTATCAAGTATTTCACCTGTGAAGGGAGGTTTTATCATTTGTATACTTACCATGTTAGTAATTTTAGAGGCAAGTTGTTCCACGGCCTGTTTTTCAGTTCCTAGTTTAGATCTTGTTGAAACAACTCCTAGACTCGTGGATTTCACCCCTAATGGTTAGCATAGGTGGTTTGATTCCTATATATTGTACTTTCTTAGTCATTTGTCAAGGTTGGACTCTTGTGAAAATGGTCCTCTTTGTTATTTCATTGTGCAAATTCACTCTTGGAGAACAAAAATTGGGTTTGTGGGAGAAAGAGGCAAAATCAGGCAAAAATCACGAAAATTTGGTGGTGCTACGCATCTGGGCGCTGGCGCTATGCACCTGCCTGGCACTACACATTTGGGATAGGTTTTACAAAGGAAATTGAATGGGCACTATGCATAGAAAGTGTGCTACGCACCTGGGCATTAGTGCAGTGCATCTGTTGTTGGAGCTTCAAAAACAATTTTATCACCCTCCTCTGCCTCCAAATGCACAAATAACCTCTTGGCAAGTAAGTACACCCTCTCACTTGGCCTAGAAAGAGATTGTTTCATCTATGGTGGTGATTTGAATATTGAAAAACAAACCCTAGCTGTCACTAACACTGTCTTGCCAAGCTTGTCTAAGGTTTTTTTGTTTTTGTTGTTTTCACTCCCTTGTGATTATTTTCCTATACCCCATACCCCCGCACCTAGTTTCCCTAGATACCTTCATCTTTTCCCCTCCCATTGACACTCACCTTTCCCTATCACCAAACCCTAAGCCCTATACATAATTCCTACCATTCTCAAAACCCTAATTCCCATTTCCCAAACCCTATCATTCCCTAAAACTCTACTGCCGTCATCAAACCCTCATTCACAGTCCTATTATCAGTCAATCCCTTTTATCCCCAAAAGAAAAACAACAGTCTTCCTATATTTGAGAAAATCTCTTCATACTTATCCACACTTGAAAGAATGGAAATAGATTCAACATATGAGAAGGATGATGAGACTGTCAGTGATTCTTCCCAAGAGGTTCATGCACCAAGAAAACCACATAAAGGAGGAAAACACATCCGGGAGGAGCCCACCACTCTCACAGAGTTACTAGCTTGCCCTCTTGCAGTAACATGTTTCAAACATCAGTCTTGTTACCATTTTTGTGAGATGGTGGAGAGGGTGAAATATCACCATGAGCTTGCTAGGTTATTTTTTCTTCATCTTCACAATGGCTAGGTGAACCTAGTTGGTGTTTCTTTCACTTTGACACATGAAACTATTGCAGCAGCAACAAACATCCCTAATGTGGGAGAACAGTGGAATAATGGGAAGCATGTGAGCAGAGAGCATTATGAGCCTTACATCAAGGCTAGTTATCAAAGGCAAATCAATAGGGTCTTTCCTTTCAGATATCTACAAGACACTTATGCTCCACTTATGAAACTCATTATCAAGTATTTCACCTGTGAAGGGAGGTTTTCTTGTCTGTATACTTACCATGTTAGATTTTTGATGCACTTCACTAGAGTGAGGATGATGAACCTATTCTATTTCATATGCAGAAATATTGAGAAGATGGCTACATATGTGCAAAGGAAATCTCTTCCTCAACAGTTTAGTAGCATTTATCAATTTTCATTGATTAAGATTGTTGTTTTGCATCAACTAAGCTTGTTGAATGTCTCATGGGATACTTTCATTACACATAAGGTATTCAAAAGCCCTCAGGTGACTCCATCAGTGCTTCATGAGGAAGGAAGGCCTTCAAACCAGCCAGATGTTCATGAGACTCAACCTATAGGTGTGTCAATATTTGTCACTTATGAGAAAGGCACAAGGGGATTATTTGCAGCTACCAAACTAATATTATCTCCACCAGGGGTGGAAGGGGTCTCGTTCTCTTCACCGGATAAAAGGAAAATTCTATCTTCACCTGGGTTGAAAAGGGCTTTGCCTTCTTCTTCAGCAGAGCAGGTACAGGACAGAGGAAAGAAACCATTGCATGATTAAGGGCCTTCTGAAGGCCAAGACAGGGATTGCATTTTGATTGAAGAAGAGGACACTGATTTGGGCTCACTCAAGGATGAGATCATCAAGGATAAAGAATCTGATATCCAAAGCCTATCACTTAAAATTGAGAGGGCTAAATGGATCACTAATTACCTTGAGCAACAGAACAAGAAACTGGAGGACAAACAAACAATCATGGAGCTGCGAAACATAAGGGAAAACTGACAATTGGCAAAAAGAAGGAAAGTTAAGCTAACTTCATTAAAGCAAGAAATTGAGGCTGGCCAGGAATCATTGTTAGAAAGGATAGACATGCATTTGGAAAAGTTGTTGGACAAGGCTAACAAGGAGAATAAAATGTTGCACCACATGGCTTATCACTATTTGGCCTTAAACAAAATTTGCAAGACAAGGATAAGAAGCCTAAAAGCCAAGTTAAAGAGAGCTTTGAGGAGAAAAAAAAGCAAGATAAGCTCAAGATCTTGGTTGAAGCATCATTGGCCTAGCATATCACCTAACAAAGATCACTCATGCCAAATTTCAAGAAATTTGGTGAAGTTTGTCATTTTTGAATTTTTGAGGCGAAAAATAGGTTTTTCTGACAGGTGCATAGTGCCACCGATGCTACGATGTTTATGGGGGCACCTTCTTGAAAAATGGCTTGCATATTTGGAATCAGCATGAAAAAATATGCTTGCTCAAAAATTTCTATAAAAGGGCCAAAAACACCTCAAAAATGCCCTTTCTGCCACTTTTTTGTCGCACGGGAAGCAGTCTTGGGAGATTGCATTTTTGGAGGGGAAAATTGATACCAAATTCAAAAATTATACTTTTCCTAGAAAGTAGACAAATAGACCTTTCCAAAAAGCCATATTGGAGAAAATTTGGTGAATGGGAAGGCCTCCAAATGTAGCTTGGAAAAAGAGTTACACACAGAAAAAATGGCACTAGGCATAGGAGAAAATTTTGTCAATTTTGCTCAAAACTCAAAATTTTCACCTAGTTTTTTCTCAGTTTGACTTTTTCTCTCTCATGGTAAAACTCATGATGTAAATTGATGTTATTTGATGTAAAAATTATGAAAATTTACTCAAGGAGGTAGATACATCATGTATAGGTGGTTTTCAACTGAATGAATCAATTTCCATAGTTTTAAAGGCAAGTTGTTCCACTGCCTATTTTTCAATTCCTAGTTTAGATCTTGTTAAAACAACTCCTAGACTCATGGATTCAACCCCTAATGGTTAGCATAGGTGTTTTTATTCCTATATCTTGTACTTTCTTATTCATTTGTCAAGGTTTGACTCTTGTGGATGCACTGAGGAGTATTGTGCATCACTTCTACAGTTTGGCAAGGAAATAAACCTGGGTTTTGCAGCATTTTGTGCGATTCTTGTGGTAATGTGAATTACCATAGTTTATTTCTAAATTATTCAGTGATCTTATATTTATGTGTGCCATCATGTCTTTTATTCTTCATAGCTAAATGAATCAAGTGTAAAAGGTAGAATTCATTGATGTTTCAGTGCTCTGCCTTGGGATTTATTTAGTTTTACATGTTTTCTATTATTTGAAGAGGACTCATGACATTTGCATGCCCTCTCCAACTCCTCACCAGTATTTAGGCTCACCATTACATTCATTTCAAAGTGCTAAGACACTTTCCTACCTTGCCCCACAGAAACCTTTGCAAATTTGTGTTCATTTCCCGGACCCAAAGCTGCCTTCCTCATTTGATCCAGCAACCAATCATTAAAATCAATCAAATTCCTATGAGAAAGCATACCTAGCCTAAAATTAGTTTTCATATCAGTCATATCAAGCCTTCCTTGATAAATTTTCATTGAAATTGACAAGGAGAGAACCCTCTCCCGACCTGGTAGGTCTAGCTACCAAGTTAAGCATGGTTTGATGTTACCCTAGACCTGCCTTTCTCAGCCTGAGGTAGATTTAGGCAATAACATAGTGGCGACCATACAAGGGAAAAAAAGTTTGTTTTTTCATTAGTTTTCTTTGCTTTATAAACTAGAGATGGAGCTTGAAGTTAGCCAGGTAGCCTTCGAACTGCTCTTGCTCTGCAAGTGCATAAGTAGATGAATGCTGCTTTAGTCAATCTACGGTATAGTTTTATAAACTGAACATTTGACTTGCAAATTTCCCTAGTACAATAAATAATTCTAGACTTTTTGATGATGAATTTATAATTCATTAGGTTGATAAGATTGTAATGTCAATTTGATTTTTGGGAATAGTTCAACACACTAGCTTCCAGATGATACACCAGAGCCAATCCTGATCCTGATCCTCCTCCCGTGTATGAAAACCCAAATCTCATTCCAAGAATTCTCCGCCAAGAAAGTTCTATGATTCCTATGTTTAGATCTCATTCACTCCCCATTGTTTTTTAATATCTTGAAGATCTCCCATTTGACGAACATTTTGATCTATCATTGTTTGAAACTAAGTCTGAAAGTGCAATTAGTGCTACTATTCTAAATCGGAGTTTGTGCGATATCTTCAAACTGAAAGAGAAATTAGATCAATTGATGCTTATATTATAAATCTCCAAAATTTAATTGTGGCTACCAATATTCTTGAGTTCTTAGAATATGCGTCTACTACTCTTGGTTCATCCACTATTGTGTCTTGTTTAGAAATTC
The DNA here is from genome assembly GCA_000404065.3 of Pinus taeda. Lineage (NCBI taxonomy): Eukaryota > Viridiplantae > Streptophyta > Pinopsida > Pinales > Pinaceae > Pinus > Pinus taeda. The sequence continues at coordinate 210,614 of APFE031071411.1, forward strand.
CTACTGAGCCTCCTTTTATTCCCACCATTCTCGTGCAGCCCACCATATCTGATCAGAGATCTATAGTCTCTTCACCCCCATCAACCCCTTCTACACCTCAAACATCACACATTTGTTCATCCCCTTCGACACCTCATACACCCGTCACATCGGTTGCTATCATTGTTCCCACTCCTCCTACATCCCCAAGGCCAGTTTTAAATCCACCCCGAGCAATGGCTGCCAAATATGCACCTCTCGTTTTGCCACAAAACTTGGATGCTATGCCTATTGATTATCAAAGAAAAATCCCATTGTTTGATGCTTCCCAAGGTATCATAGCACAGCAGCATGTTGATCAGCTGAGTGATTTCTTTGATCTCCACGAGATAGATGAAGAGAATGTGACTATGAGATTATTTGTGCAAACTTTTGGAGGCGAAGTGCGAAAGGGGTTCAGAGCATTGCTTGTTGGAACTATCAATTCATTAGTGACTCTTCATAGACAATTTCTGGATCATTGGGAGGTAAAGAAAAATCCACTCCAAATCCTTTCCGAGTATGAAAACATAAAGAGAAATATTGGTGAAAGCATCCACGATTATTGTGTTAGCTTCAATATTGTTTATAATGTCATTCCAGCTGATATCAAGCCACCTATGGGGCTGGATGTGATCAAATTTCCCGATGGCTTTGATCCCAAAATGGCATATCAATTGAGAGAAAGAGACCTGGCTTCATTGGAGGACATGCAGAAAATTGCAGTAAGTGTTGAAGCAAATCTGCTAGCTAAGAGAGCTAGGACAAAGACCGAGAAGAAGGTGACCATAAAGGAAGAAGATACAACCTCAGATCATTTGCTCCGTAAGCTTGAGAAGATGTTTGACAAATTCACCATTGCAGATAAGCCTGAGACATAGGTTAGAAATCCAAATTTCCATGGTCAGCAGCAACCACAAATTAGAATCAAGCAACGGGAGCAAAGATCTCAAGATCCATTAGCTCAACAGCAAGTCAAAACACCATTACAGCAGAACTATGTCCATGGCACTGAATTAGAGGATGATGAGACTCCAATTGGAGAGAAGAATTACTTTTTTACACTATATGGTTTGCCAATTTATATCACCAAAGATGATGAGTATTTAGAAAGTCCAACTATACAAAAAGATGAATATTTTATATTGGCAAATGAAACAGTTCTAGAAGAGGAATAAGATGAATATTAGAGAGGATACATGAATGCATTAACAGTGCAGCAAAGACAATACTCACTCACTAGTAGGGATGTACCGATCAATCCAATTCAGAAGCAGAAGGAAGTAACACCACCAAAGAATGATTCTCCAAATGTGTAGAAAAAGGGAAAGGAGCCAGCAGATCCTACTTCCAGCAAAGTGCAATCAGAAAATGAAAAGTCAAATTAGCCAAGTGCAACAAAGGAGAAGACTGAAAAGAAGGATGCTCCAGTCAAAGAGGTAGAGAAAACTATAGCCTTTAGCTTAGAAAATGAAATTTCTAAGTTAAAAGTGTCAATACCTTTGACTGAATTAATGAAGAATAGTAGCTATAAAGGTCAAGTGGCAAAGATTTTGAATATAGATCCTCTGTCTGATATGGTAAATGTGGAAGATGACCAACCTAAACTTATCTTTGGTCCAGCATTAAAAGGCCAATCTGAGGAGAGTGATGTAGCTCCTTTTTACATAAGCCTTAGATTGCATTATTATGTTTTGCACAACGCCATGTTTGATTTAGGAGCATCTCATAATCTGATGCCAAAGGAAATTATGGAAAAATTGGGTTTGGACATCACTTGAAAGTATCATGACCTTTATTCCTTTGATTTCGGTAAGGTCAGATGTATTGGTATCATTAAAGATTTGGTTGTAACTTTGGATCAGATTCCAGCAAAAAATGTTCTTATGGATGTAGTTGTGGCCAACATTCCCTCAAGATTTGGCATGCTTCTATCTAGGTCATGGGGTGCAAAACTCTAAGGGACATTGAAGTTAGATTTCTCCTATGCCATTATTCCCGTGTTTAGTCAGATAAGGAAATTATATAGGGAGAAAAAGATGAATTATATGATCACAATCAAGGAGAAACCATTGAATCATCCAATTAATTATGTACATACAGATTTAGAATATTTTGTTCTTTATTCTGACAGTGGTTTCAATGATGTAAATAGTCAATTAGTTGAAGTTGAAGATATATTGGAGATAACAGAAAATTTCCGAGTTGTACTTAATCAAGAGAGACAAAGGCTTGAAAGTATTGCTGAATAGGCAACATCCCACCAGTAGCAAGAAATTGATGGACAACAACCAAAGGTAGATAAGCGGGCAGAATTCCAACACTTGGAAGAAGAAGTCATTTGTGGAGTATGGACTTTGATGGAGCAGTAAGTAGGGAAGGTGTTGGAATTGCTATTTGGATACACAACCCTGTTTTCTCACCAAATAAAGTCTCGAGTAATGTAAGATTTTGTTCATACAAGTTGGCTTTTGATTGTTCCAATAATGAAGAAGAATATGAAGCACTAGTTACAGGCTTGAAAATCCTCAAAAAGTTGAATGCAAAAAGAATTTCATTTTATGGTGACTCTGAATTAGTAATCAAGCAATTCAAAGGAGAATACCAAGAAAAACATCCTTGAATGAGGGCCTACCGTAATGTGGTTTTAGATATTTTGAGGTTGTTTCCACATTATACTTTGACATGTGTTCCTCACGTACAAAATGTTATTGCATATTCCCTTGCTACATCAGCAAGTAACTTGAAGATTCCAATGAATTCAAACAATAAGTTTGAAATTCATGTGAAACATCACCTAGTTGTCCCTGATAATCAAAGATATTGGCAGGTGTTTCAGGATGACAAAGAGATTGAAGAATTTCTATGAAATGAAGGTAAATATCAAGACACTTCTATAGATGGCGAGCAAGATGATGGTGAACCAGACTTAGAAGTAAATCAAATGGAAGTTTTGCAGCTAAAGGATAGTGTCATCCCTAAAGGCCTTATACCTTTAGAGGAATTATTTGACCAAGATGATGTAGCTCGAAAGCCAAGTTTTATGCCAACTGAAAAGGGAGTTGAAGATGTGAATATCGAAACAGCAGAAAATCCTAATATGTTGAAGTTGTCAAAGGCATTGCCTCCTCAGGTAAAGGCAAAATACATTAGTTTATTGTCTTCATTTACTGATGTATTTGCATGGGATTATTTAGATTTGAAGGAGTACAATAAAAGTATAATCCATCACATCATTCCAATCAAGCCAAACCAGAAACCATTTCGCCAAAAGTTGAGAAGGATTAATCCAAAGTTGTTGCCATCAATAGAGAAGGAGGTGAATAGATTATACAAGGTTAGTATAATCGTTCTAATAAGATTTTCATAATGGATTTCCAATTTGGTGCCCATGTGGAAAAAGATAGGTGAAATTAGATTATGCATTGATTTCAGAAATTTGAATAAGGTGTCTTTGAAATATAATTATCGATTGCCAAAGATGCACCACAGACTCCAAAGAGTGGTTGGGGCATCTCGTATGTCACTTCTCGATGGGTATTCTGGCTATAACCAAATTTTGGTCCATGAGGATGACAGGGACAAATAGCATTCAACACTCTGTGGGGGACTTTCCATTATGCCAAGATGCCATTCATTTTAAAGAATGTTGGCGCAACGTTTCAGCGAGCTATGGATATCGCCTTTGCAAACGAGAAAGATGTATTTTTAGTAGTTTATCTTGATGATTTAACAGTTTTTTCCAATTCAGATGAGGAGCATCTTTATCATCTGAATATTGTTTTTCAGCAGTGTAAAAAGTATGGCATATCTCTTAATCCCAAAAAGAGCTTTTTTGCCATGGATGAGGACAAGCTTCTCGGTCACATCATATCCAAGAAGGGCATCGGCATCAATCCTACTCAAGTGGAAGCCATTCAGAAAATTGATTTTCCTCGTAGTAAAAAGGAGATCCAAGAATTCAACGGTAAGATGAACTTCTTACGTCGTTTTGTGCCAAATCTAGCTAAACATTTGCGGGAAATTACAAACGTGTTGAAAAAAGATAGTGTAGTGAAGTGGACCAAAGAAGCTATCATGTCTTTCAATTTGGTAAAGTTGGCTCTTTCTTCAGCTTCGAAATTGATCAACCCAGATTATTCCCAAGATTTCATTTTATTTTCATTCGCTTCAGAGCATGATATGGCAGTGGTTCTTATGCAGAAAAGAGACCAGCTCGAGAAGCCAATCACCTTTTTCAGCAGGACAATAAGAGATGCAGCCTTAAAGTATAACATTATTGAGAAGCAAGCTCCTGCCTTGGTGAAAGCTTTGAAATATTTCCGAGTATATATTCTGCATTCTCATATTCTCACTTATGTCCCTAACACAGTCATCAAAGATGTTTTGGTACAAACATATCTGGAAGGGAGACGAGGCAAATGGATCACAGCTTTGTTAGAATATGACTTGGAGATAAAGCCGACAAAGCTCATCAAGGGGCAAGGTCTATCAAAACTGATGGTAGAGTCTAATTTGCATGCCTTGGACATAAACTTGATTGCTACCATGTCTAAAGAAGATGAAGATAGCTCACTCATTCAGGTATATAAAAATTTTATCCATTCTCCTTGGTATTCAAATGTTGTATATGTGCTCCAGCACCTTTCACCACCACCAGGGATGGCTAAAAACGAAAGTAGAACTCTGAAATTAAGGGCTGCTAAATTTTGTATTATGAATAATGCATTGTATTGGAAAGATCTCGAAAATATCTTACTGAATTGTTTGGTTGAGGAGGAAGCAAAACAGGTCATGGATGATTTTCACAAGGGAGATTGTGGAGGTCACCTATTTTGGAAGACGACGGCAAATAAAATTTTGAGAGTAGGGTACTATTGGCCTACCCTCTTTGTTGATGTGTATAAAACTATTACAAGTTGTCACGAATGTGAAATTTTTTAGGGAAGGAGAAAATTACAGCCACTACCTCTCAAGCCGGTTGAAGTGCTTCATTTTAGCAGTGGGGCCTATATTTTATTGGAGAGATCCACCCTACATCTTCAGCTCAGCACAAGTGGATCTTAACAGCAATGGATTATTTTACAAAATGGATTGAGGCAATTCCCACTTAGCAGGCCACAGATGTGGCAATAATTCAGTTTCTCGAAACTAATATTTTGTCACGTTTTGGTTGTCCTAACAAGCTAATTACAAATAATGCAGCAAGTTTCAAATCTAAAAAGATGATTGATTTTTGTAACAAATATCAAATTACCTTGGGGAATTCTGCTGCATACTATCCGCAAGGTAACGGATTGGTGGAATCTTCAAATAAATCATTGGTTAACATCATCAAAAAGTTGTTGGAAACAAACAAAAAGAGCTGGCACAAGAAGCTAGTTAATGCACTATGGGTGGATAGAGTAAGTCAGAAGAAATAAATTAGCATCTCTCTGTTCGAAATAGTATATGGTATTGACACGATGTTCTCGACATCTCTCGCAGTCCCGGTGGTAAAACTTCTACAGGAAGCTGGCAGCGAGGAGGATCATTTTCAACGAAGAATAAACCAAATGATCCATTTACAGCAGAAAAGAGAGGAGGTTTTCCAGAATACCTTCAGGCTACAAGAGAGAATCAAGAAAATCTATGATCGGAAGGCAAAGGCAAATAAGTTTTAGATTGAAGACATAGTGCTAAAGTGGGATGCTAGAAACGAGGAAAAAGGCAAGCACAGAAAGTTTGAGAATCTGTGGAAGGGACCATATAGAATTGTTGCATATCGAGGTCAAAATGCTTTTCTCCTCAAAGAAACGAATGGGGAAGATTGTCTAGGAGGGCCAGCCAATGGTTAGCTGCTGAAATGGTATTATCTTTGATAAATTTTCTATTGTCATAATTTGTCACTATACATACCATTTTATTTCCTTCATTACAAGTGTGTATTGTCATCATTCATTCAGTTTGGGGCCCGAAGTGAAGGCTATAAAACTGAACATCTAATGTCAACTTTTGATTACTTAGTGTGGATTATTTGAGTCAGTTTTCAGTCTTGTAATTGAGTCAGTTTTGAGTCAAGATATTGGTTTTAGTTTGCTGAAATAATTGATTCCATTTAGCCCAATGGAAGAGGCATTGTCTTCTTTCTAGAGATCTGTAGTTCTTGGTAGCTCGTAGGAGCTACCATCCCCATTGAAGCCAATGTTAGTGTCGGTATCTTCATCCGTCCATCAGTGATCAAAATTCTCTTTTTGCATGCATTTTAGGTGTCCCATCCGATCAGCTGCATTCCATTAGGCCATGCATCAACTGATGGTAGTGGTTCATTATCGAATTTCCCCCATGGTCTTTACCTACTGGCTTATTTTTACAAGTTCAGGTCATTTACAAGCATCTTTTGTCATTACATTTGCAAAAGCCATTTTTAGGGTTTTAGGTCTCAATAGGTCTAGGGTTTGTCACCATAGTCATGCAAAAGCTCAATAAGAGTCAGCAAGCACATGAGGAGGTCAAATAAGGTCTCAAGATCAAAATTTCAATGATATTATGCTTAATAAGTGATTTTTTCCTCAAAACCTTGTTTTGAGGAAAAACATAGTTTTTATATTTTATGCATAAAATTTCATGTAATTTTAATTTTCCTATATGTAATAAGTTTAGGGTTGTTTCCCTTGGTTACCTTACCAACTCCAGCTTTTGCAACAAACAAAAACATAAATGCATCAATTCATCAAGCAAAGTTCAATTCATGAGTCAAACTGCAAAAAGAAAAACAAAGCTTTTAAAAGCAAAGTGACTTTAACATTAGAAAAGTGGGTTTGAGATGGATGAAAAATTGAAGTCATGCATTTTTAAAGTGAAAATGGTCCTCTTTGTTATTTCATTGTGCAAATTCACTCTTGGAGAACAAAAATTGGGTTTGTGGGAGAAAGAGGCAAAATCAGGCAAAAATCACGAAAATTTGGTGGTGCTACGCATCTGGGCGCTGGCGCTATGCACCTGCCTGGCACTACGCATTTGGGATAGGTTTTACAAAGGAAATTGAATGGGCACTATGCATAGAAAGTGTGCTACGCACCTGGGCATTAGTGCAGTGCATCTATTGTTGGAGCTTCAAAAACAATTTTATCACCCTCCTCTGCCTCCAAATGCACAAATAACCTCTTGGCAAGTAAGTACACCCTCTCACTTGGCCTAGCAAGAGATTGTTTCATCTATGGTGGTGATTTGAATATTGAAAAACAAACCCTAGCTGTCACTAACACTGTCTTGCCAAGCTTGTCTAAGGTTTTGTTGTTTTTGTTGTTTTCACTCCCTTGTGATTATTTTCCTATACCCCATACCCTTGCACCTAGTTTCCCTAAATCCTTTCCTCTTTTCCCCTCCTATTGACACTCACCTTACTCCCTATCACCAAACCCTAAGCCCTATACATAATTCCTACCACTCTCAAAACCCTAATTCCCATTTCCCAAACCCTATCATTCCCTAAAACTCTACTACGATCATCAAACCCTCATTCACAGTCCTATTATCAGTCAACCCCTTTTATCCCCAAAAGAAAAACAGCAGTCTTCCTATATTTGAGAAAATATCTTCATACATATCCACATTTGCAAGAATGGAAACAGATTCAACATATGAGAAGGATGATGAAACTGCCAGTGATTCTTCCCAAGAGGTTAATGCACCAAGAAAACCACATAAAGAAGGAAAACACATCTGGGAGGAGCCCACCACTCTCACAGAGTTACTAGATTGCCCTCTTGCAGTAACATGTTTTAAACATCAGCCTTGGTACCAGTTTTGTGAGATGGTGGAGAGGGTGAAATATCACCATGAGCTTGCCAGGTTATTTGTTCTTCATCTTCACAATGGCCAAGTGAACCTAGATTATTTTTCTTTCACTTTGACACCTAAAACTATTGCAATAGCAACATGCATCCCTAATGTGGGAGAACAGTGGAATAAGGGGCAGCATGTGGGCAGAGAGCATTATGAGCCTTACATCAAGGCTAGTTATCAAAGGCAAATCAGTAGGGTCTTTCCTTTCAGATATCTACAAGACACTTATGCTCCACTTATGAAACTCATTATCAAGTATTTCACCTGTGAAGGGAGGTTTTATCATTTGTATACTTACCATGTTAGTAATTTTAGAGGCAAGTTGTTCCACGGCCTGTTTTTCAGTTCCTAGTTTAGATCTTGTTGAAACAACTCCTAGACTCATGGATTGACCCCTAATGGTTAGCATAGGTGGTTTGATTCCTATATATTGTACTTTCTTAGTCATTTGTCAAGGTTGGACTCTTGTGGATGCATTGAGCATTATTGTACATCACTTCTGCAGTTTGGCAAGGAAATAAGCCAGGGTTTTGCAGCATTTTGTGGGATTCTTGTGATAATGTGAATTAGCATAGTTTCTTACTCAGTTATTCAGTGATCTTATGTTTATGTGTGCCATCATCTCATTTATTCTTTATAGCTAAATGAATCAAGTGTAAAAGTTAGAATTCATTGATGTTTTAGTGCTCTGCCTTGGGGTTTATTTAGTTTTACATGTTTTCTACTATTTGAAGAGGACTCATGACATTTGCATGCCCTCTCCAACTCCTCACCAATCTTTAGACTCACCATTACATTCATTTCAAAGTGCTAAGACACTTTCCTACCTCACCCCATAGAAACCTCTGCAAATTTGTGTTCATTTCCCGGACCCAAAGCTACCTTCCTCATCTGATCTAGCAACCAATCATTAAAATCAATCAAATTCCTATGAGCAAGCATACCTAGCCTAAAATTAGTATTCATATCAGTCATCTCAAGCCTTCCTTGATAAATTTTCATTGAGATTGACAAGGAGAGAGCCCTCTCCCGACCTGGTAGGGCTAGCTACCAGGTTAAGTGTGGTTTGATGTTA
>APFE031071411.1:220426-243886 GCA_000404065.3 Pinus taeda
AGGATATACTAGACAAAGAAATTTATTTGGTAAGGTTAATTATGAAGGTGTCTCAGAAGAAGACAACAACAAGAAAGGGAAGAAGCAACAACAAGAGGAAGACAGCAGCAGTCTATGAAAGCATGGCAAGTGGAGCATTGCAGCATAAGATATGGAGACCTGGAGAACAGTTGAAAGGAAAAGAAATAGGCAGAGATAAATTACAGAACAAAGTATGAGATCTAGGGGGACAAATATGAGAAGCACATGATCTAGAGATCATGATTATTTTCTACCTAGGGAGTCTGATGTAGGAGCATCATGGTTCCGAAAATGTGTACATTTAGTAGAATATAGGTGGTCTTTTGTTTTCAAAAGAGTGGTTTTCCTAAGTATATAATTAATGTAATTTGAGTGATTTAGGTGAGACATTTAGAATAGGAGTTAATTAGATATTGTGAGGATATTTGTAAATATTCTCGAATGTGGGAGAACTTGAGTGATGATGAGTTGTTAGTATAGATTGAAATATTGTAAATCTTATAAATTAGTTCATGATTTATGGAGGATCCTTAAGATTAGTTGAAATTTGAGATCCTCAAGCAATAAAGAAGATATTTTAGGAACTAATTGAGGACCTAGAGGATTCTTAGGATTTAGTTGAGAAGATTGAGGATCTGAACCAAAATTAGTTAACATAATCCTTTTGAGTGTAATGTGTAAGCCTCGAAGGCTTAAAAAGAGTTAGTCAAGTCGAGTTAGAGAGTTAAAAGACAAGAAGGTTGGATTGTGAGCCTACGGGCAAGGAAATGAGAAAGGGCCATTATAGAGACCATGTAAAGGCAGATCGGGACAAATTTAGATTGTAAGCAGGTTTTTATTTGTATCTGTACATTTGTTTAATGAATGAGGAAATTGAATTCATTGTGACTGTGTGTGTCATTCCTTTTATGTGTTGAGTGATCCGTAATTGGGAATTTATGGTTTTTGTGTGATAAACCATGATGAATGAATTCAAGTTAAATTTCTTAAATTCTTTCTGAGTGACAAAATACTTACCGTCTAGGTAGAATCCATGTGATTCCAGTCGGATTTAATAGATTTATGTATAGGTCAAGTAAAGAACAAATTACGAAGTCTGGAAAAAGAGAAATAATATAGATAGTATTATGTATTCTAGTTCGAAGTGGTGTTAAGGAATACAGAGGAAGATAGTGGTAAAACTATATGAATCCAATTAAAGAAATCAGTGCAAAGATCAAAGGTATAATCTAGTCGATAATATGAGTGCCAAAGGAAAGAAAAAATTGTGTTATAATTTGTTGGAACAATAGATGGGAAGATCTGTGTGTCCGGAGTTGGAATGTTATAAACCGGCATGAAGGTTTATCATGGAAGTTTGGTTCCTAAGGAATTGGAGCCAAAGTGAAACAAGCCAAAGTGAAATGTGTAACTATGGAGGTTAGGAGTCTACAGGTGCCTTGATCAGGATTGAAGTGCCGCACTAAATCCTAGCCATCTATCGCATCTTCAACCGCTTACATCACAGTCAACTGTGGGGGTTAAGTTTTTCTTAACCCGTGTGTTAGTTGAAGGGTTGCAAACCATTGGATCACTGTTGATGCTGACCGTTGGATTCATATCACGTTGCATCATTCATGAGTAAATGAACCTTGGCCGGGGGAAATTACGATATGCGATGTGCGATGATCGAGTGAACCATCAACCGTTGGATTAATGATGAGATCAACAATGGAGAATTAATCTGATAAGGTATGTGCAAAAAATGGAAAGTCAACATGAGAAGTCAACGTGGACCGGTCGTTGTTCAATTGTTGTTCAATTGATGTTCAATTATTGTTCAATTGTTTTTCAATTTTTGTTCAATTGTTGTTCAATTGCTGAGCGGACCCAAGAAGTGCATGGATGCGAGTTTAATTTATTTGGAGTCCATTTTTATGCATTTAGGTGGGACCGGTGTTAGTTTTGTGTATTATGTGTTAAAGCGTTGTTCGGTGATTGGTCAGGTTTTTGTTGAAACCCACCAATGTAAACACTTCCAATTTGTATAGGTGGGTCATAACCCATAGGTTCATGGTAATGTTATTATTAAAACCAGGGAAATTGCCTCTAGGTGATTTTTCCTGCGTCACTAACAGTGTCATGATACTTAGTTATCATCTTCATCATTTCATACCCTGTTTCCAACATCCTTACTAGCTTCCAAAACAATATTATCAACTCACACTTGGTTACATCTTCATCATTAACCCTGATTGGCCATCATAATCATTTTATACCAAAATACTACTTTAGTATTCATTCTAGATATATTTATACTCATTCATTATTGTATGCATCTAACATGTCTATATGCACCAGCTTTTAATTTTCCTAATGCTTGTCAGTCCATACACATTATTAACTATTAAATCCCTTGTAATTATATAATGTGCATGCTCTTACTCAAGTTGATGAACACTTTTAAATTAGCAAGAGATAAGCTAAGGCATTCCAAGTTTTAATTATGGCTACATAACTTGGCCATGTGCTTCTACAATTATCATTCTATTGAGTTATTTAGAGGAAATATAATCAGCATCCTAAATATATCCTTCCCAACTTTAGGAGTCAATAATCCTTCATTCACTACATCTTCAATAATCCTATCTCAATTCTTAATAGTGATATTTTATCCATTTGACATAGCCTACGACATCACTCTTCCCTCAACCTTGGGTCTATACAACCCTTCTGATGTATCCAACAATGTTAGTTCCCATGTCATACAAACTTGTTATTGTGCTCCTTGCTCTTGAACCTATGCTCTATGATTTACATTTGATCCATGCTGACTCAATTCCTTATCCATTTCTCCAAAATTCTATCTTTTTGGTCTATCTCTGGCCCATGCAGCCATAGTCTTGAACAATTACTATGAAAATTGTATCTCCAATGTCTATTTCTTGGCCTATCCAAAGTCTAGTGTTTAAATCACAACTCTAATAATTGCCCTTCTTGTTCTATATTTGACCCACCAAGTTTAGTGTTTGAACTATGTTGTAATACTATTATATAGCATACCCAACCCCCTTTATACATTGTTGAGGGCATGTGGCATCAAATTATTGCTTTCTCTTTCAACTCAAAGCACTTTTTTGTGATAATCATCACCATATGCTCGTCAAGAGATTTCAAGGGATATAAACTTTATTAAAATTTGATTTTAAACCATTGAGAGAATATCATTTGAATATTTTCTCCCTTGGTACCAAGTCAAAACTACCAAGGAACTGGCGTGGGATGAATGATGTAGCACCCCAATCCACATGTCACACCAAGGGGGGTATTGAGTCAACACCCAAACCATTCAACCTTGCAAGGCCATCTGCTAGCTCCAATTGTTTTGCTTCATATGTTTTAGCACGTATGGGAATTAAATAAAATTAAATCTATGAATTCCATGTAAAATATATTTTTCCATTATTAAATAATAGTAAATCCCATGTGCAAATAGAACTCAAGCAGGGACAAGACCCACGTGCAAAATTCAAAAGTGTAGGAGGGTTTCATTTGCCATTGGGAGAATTTATAATTTATTGAGAGTTCAACCCAAAATATTTCCCATCTGTAAAATTCCAAATTTTTTGGGAATTAGGGATGATGTCAACCCCAACCTTTGGTCAGATTACGCATGTCATCGAATTTTCCACCTTTTCAAATTCCCAAAACACTGATGGTACTATCGAACTTTGGCTATATTTAATGCATCACCTTTTGAAATATCTATCCAGCCTACTAATTCACCATGGCCATTTATCAAATGTAACCCATTAATTTCCAAGGGAGTATATATTCGCAAGATCTTCTGCAAATCTAAGAAAATATGCATTAAACATCGAGCAGGATTATCTCTATCGAGGAATTTATGGAAATTTACAAGCTCGTTCTAAATCGAGCTCCAAAAAATAGAGAAAATCCATGAATATAAGTAATTATGCAAATAGGTGTGTTGGAAAGATAGTGCTACATTTTTTTATTCTTTTTATTACAAAAATTATGTGTATGTTCAAGGTTTAAAAAAAAAGGATGCTTTTTTGTGGTCATAGTTTAACGAAAGGTTGTAATTAAATTCATTTAAGTTCTTTTCATTTTACAAATGGGAAATTGTGATTAATTGCATTATTAAAAAATATTTTTTTGCAATGTAGTCTACTACCAACCCTAAGATTTGAATTGTTACAACCTAATTATCAATGTTATCATAAGTGTCCTAAGCCTAAATATAGGTAATGCACTAAATAACATTCCGAACCATCTTTTATTAGCTCTAGATGTTATACCAACCTTGCTCAAATTCATATGAACTTATATAGTTGAAGATTCAAATTCAATTCAAGGAAAACAATAACTTTAGGCATTATTCATACTCATGTAAATAAACATAATTATTAAGAATTATTTCGCACAACTTTAGATAGGAATCAAATGTAAATAATCATATTTACTATGAGCTACTACACACCATTATTTATGCATTTCTTAGAAATAAGTAGGAGTAAAAATGTAAGCATGCAGACTTACCAGAGTTTACTTTTGGAATGAATACATTAGAGTATTATGTAAATTATTTTATGCACTTAAAACATCAATTTATTCCCAAGATTTCTTGTAAACTCAACATACTACACATTCATACAGAATTATATACTACACTCAAACATAACTTTAATCTTTGAAAGAATATGAATATATGCCAAATTTATATAAACAATTTTTCCTCTCTAATTTTGCCAACAAATTCAAAGAAAAAATGAGCAATAATCATGTGAATAGAGGAAATACTTATTTAAAATTTCAAGCTGAAAATTGAACTTGTAAGGAAACGTTTTTACCCAACCACAGCCTTAATTGCACATAAATTTTCTATAACTCGCCACCCCCCTAGCCAAGCCATGATACCACAAGGAGAAATATTATAACCCACTTGCATTTGGGCTAGGTTAAGAAAACCCTCCTTCACACATATAATAGAGATAGGGATCCACTTTCCCTACAAAGTTTGGTCCTCTGCGATCTATATATGTGTTTCAACTCAGTTTGCAAAGTAGATAAGGGAATTCCTATATTTCTCTATAGTCCCTTACTAATTTTATCACCTATTTCTTGTGTTTCTCAACTTGTATAAATTAAAGCATAGCCCACTCTACCTAGCTAGATTTTATAGCTCTTTGGCAAGTGTCTAACAACAAAAATTTGTTTTTAAGGGGCCCAAAACACACCAACATTAGTCAAATTTTCGATTGGAACTTTTACGGCATATTAGGAAATTTATTTGTTGTTAATTTTCTACCTTAATTATAGCTTACCAAGGTATTATAAATCATTTGCATTTAATTGTAATTCAATAATTAAAGATACAAATTAATCCTAAAGGAATGCTTACCCTTTCCTTTAAATTACCTATTGTTATGGCATGAATAATCCATACCTAGATAGTTGCATTGAATATTCATTATGTTACCTACCATGGTTGATACTCTTTAGAAGCTTAGGTATTCCCTTCATCAACCTTTTGTTGAGCATTATTTTCCCTTGTCCTCTATATGAGTTTGCTAGGCAATTGTATCATCATCATCTTCAATCATTCCTAACCACATAGCTAATTCACAATTATATCAACTTATTGAGCCTTTCAAATCATGTGCCTAAACACTTTTAAATCCCCATTCAATACTTGGCATGCCATATTCATTTGTATGCACTCTAATAGGAATTCTCTTGATGCATTTGTTATTGAAATTCTCATATTAAATTATTTTCCTTTTCAAATTTAATTAACATTCTCAGGTTTTTATCATTTTTACATTTTCACTCTTTCATCCCTAGTGAAACATTACCAGGGTTAGAGATTTAAGGGCTTTCCCCTCTAATTCTTTTGTATAACTTAGTATCCAATGAAACTTTGTTGCATTTCTCTTGTGTATTTATTGTGAACCGATTTTTTCATTTTCTTTTGGATCCAACCCATGATTCTACACAACACAGACATTTCACAAGCCCAAATTAGTATCCAACATATTAGTCTTATACAATCATATTAGAGATGATAAATCAAATTTAATACGGTAGTGTCATGATACTTAGTTATCATCTTCATCATTTCATACCCTGCTTCCTTAGTCAGAGCTTTCTTGTAGTCCCTTCATATGTGACTACATCAACATGTAACTCTCTTTGGCTGCAATACTCAACAACGCCTCAAATTATCATAGTTCATGAGTTAGTATCAGCTGTATCATTTTAGTTTCTTACCTACCCACTTCAAGTGAATATTCATAAATAGGATTTCACATTGTGCATACAAACAATGCCTTAATCATGCACACTGTCATTTTTATGCAGTGTCTACACCTTTTTCTCGCCATTCATCTACATTTATTAAATAGAATATAATCCTACCTTATGAGAGCTTACAGTCATTAAATTGTTTGTCTCACAAGCATAAGAAAAAAAAAATCCCTCTTCCACATGGTAGCCTACAACAAGATAGCATTTATTTTAATTGGCATGGAATTACTAGGAGGCCATTAAGATCGCCTAAAGAATAGCTAGTACCAACTTTTGATTTAATTGTCATTCATGCATTCAATGATTGCTAACATTATATTTTTACCAAGGGAATTCTTACCTAATTCGTCTTCAATATTTATAACTTACCAAAACCATACCTACATGGTTATTAGTAGTCTAATGGATGTCGCCAGATTAGTTGGTACTTTAGGGAGGCTTCCCTTATTCCTCTTTACCAATATCTAGATAAATACTTTATTATCCATGGCCTTATCTCCAAAAGACTATATGCAACATTATTATTAGCTTCCACAACAATATTTTCTACTCGTACCTAGTTACATGTTCATCATTAACCCTGATTAACTATCATAACCATTTTATAACAGCATACTACTTTGAGTCTTCATTCATGCTATATTTATGCTCATCCATTATTTTATGTGTCTAACATGTTTATATGCACCTAGAATTTCATTTTCCTAATGCATGCCAGTCCATATGCATTCTTAACTGTTTAATCTCCTCTAATTCTAGAATGTGCATGCACTTACTCATCAACATATAGCAATGATTTAAAAACTTGAGGAAAACATTCAAATTAGCAAGAGATAAGTTGAGGCATTCCTAGTTATAAGTGTGGCTACATCACTTGGTCAGGCGTTTCTACAATTCTCATTTGATCTAAAATTAAACATTAAAGGTTTCATTTAACGTTTTGCAAGCTAGTTTATGTCTTATGGGCAATGGATTGATATTGAAAAAGCATGCAAACTAAATTAAATTTGACATATTCTAACAATGAAAAATAGAAAACATGCAGCACCACAACACAACAATTTGATGACGGAATTCACCCCTCCTAAGCTATGTCTTCGGGTCCAACTTCTAATGTTGGCCCTTTAAATTATATGCTAAAATGTGAAACCACATCAACATACAATGTTCAAATTGCAAAAATAACACTACCATTGTGTCCAAAACATCCAAAAACCCCTGTGTAGACTCTTTTTGGGCTCAAAAAGGTTGAAAAATGGCCAAGTTAGGCCCCCTTCTCCATTTCTTTGCTAATTTTTCTACAAATTCGTCCCTCTATCAAAATTGGCAATAAAATTCGGATTTGGCATCCTTGCAGGGGAAAAAAATTCCATTGCAGGTGGCGAGATCAGCCACGAAACCCACTGATTTTGGTGCAATTTGTCGAACCGTTAAGCGAACATCTCGTCGTTATTTCTCCACCTCTAGATCAGTTGTATGGCAACAATATGACTGTGGGGTATGGGCCCCCAACAACCCCAGATCCTAGTCATTGTAACGGTCAATAAAACCATGAGATGAGAGTTGGTTGGGTGCCACGCGCCCGCCCCTTCAAATTCTTCTTTGATGGTTACGTAATTTCCAATGGAACTCATTGCGCCATGCGCACTGGCCCTCCCCCCCCCCCCCCCAACCCCCCACCTCCCCTCTTAAAAAAAAAAATTCCAAACATAATTGTTTCAATATAACTCACCTGTAATGTATTAATAAGAACCATTGTGGAGAAATGAAATTGAACCCCAGGGAGGTCTGTTAATCCATAACCAAAACATTTGGTGCTAAAAACTAAGCCACGTTGTGGCCTTCCATAGGGCCACATGATAGTCTTTCATTGGGCCACATGGCGTCCTATGGTTGGAGCCCAAACAAATTCTTCTCCCAATAGAAACATGCCACTTTTCCTCATAGGATTGGCCCATCTAACAACCATACACCCAGTTAGCCTACTTACGTTAGCACCACATCATCTTACAGTTTTTAATAAAGTGAATGAAGGAAAAATAAAACCAAGGTCATAGGACACGTATTCCAAGTTGAATGTTGGGAAAAAAAAAAGTGACGGGGATCACTGCTGATTAATAAATGGCCATGGAAGTTGGAAAAGGAAATGGAAAAGACAAAGAGACATTAATTGGTATTTATTTATGAAAATAATGGAAAATAGGAGAAAAGGGAGGTGAAAGGTCATAGAATTGCATGTGTGGAAAATTGAAGGAAAATAGAGAAAAAATGAAGAAAATAGAGGCCTCAATGATAAAAATACTTCTGAGGATCAGTTCATAGCTTTTTTCCAGTTTATTCTTTGGCACTCTCATTTTTTCTCTCTCACATACTCTTGCACAGTTAGAGAAATATGGGATCATTATTGGATCATGCTTGGAGCACTCTATTTTCATTGGATTTAGAAAAGAAAGCAAAGGAAAAGAAGTAAAGTGCAAGGGGGCATCTGGATCAGCTACTACAGTAGGTTTTCTTTGCAGGTACCGAATTGCATGTATGATTTTCTTACTAGTTTTGGCATGCATGGAATATGCATGTGGTTATTTGGTTATGATTTGTCATTGGCATGGAGGATTGCCTAGATTGACAATGGTTTTTCCTAGCCTTGCCATTTCCTAGATAGTCATGGTGTTATGGGTTTTCCCATTTGTTTCTGATTGGTACTCATGATCCTTATGGTTGTGGGTTGAGTTATTACTTCCTAGAGACTTGGTTGGACAAATGCTCTGGAATCCCTAGAACAGGTTGGGTTGAGTTACTAGTCCTAGAAGCCTTGGTTGGAAAAACGCTCTAGATCCCTTGGTGGATTGAGTTACTAGTCTTGGAGCCTTGGTTGGACAAATGCTCTAGAGCTCTGCAAAAGTTGTGGGTTGAGTTACTAGTCATGAATCCACGTTGGAACAAATGATCTAGAGCCCTGGACAGCTTGGGTAGAGACCGATCTGGTGATGGTTAGTGATGTCCGACCATGAGATGGAATCATTGGTTAATGGTTGAGGTTTCTTGGCCTCTAGAAGACTTAGTTGGATTTTGTTTTTTTTATTCCATGTGATCCCACATTCATGCTTGGAATATGGCATGGGGCTGATTGGATGAAAGAGAGATTTTGGTTCAGCCCAATCTATGGTCAGGTGGTACGTGGAATTCCCTAAATTAGTTAGATTTTCATATGTTAATATGAACTATTTTCCACTTGTAATCCATGAGTAGCTATACTTGTTATTATGTTGCTTTTATGGTTGTTCTATCATTTTTATTATTTTGGTTATATGTTGGGTATAAGCATGGTTTTATGACAAACTTTAGTTATGGATCTCATCATGTTTTTATTAGTAAGTGAATGGTTATTGGATGCATGACCTAATAGATGTCTTTGTAGGTATTATGAGAGGTCATAATACCTTCTTGTTGATTCTCAGAGAAGTATGGGACCCCTACGTTCAAATATGTATTTATGAGTTGTAGATTGTATGTTTATAATGTGTTTGATGGAATGTCTGTCAACCTTGTTAGGTCAAATTATTGTCTAAGTTTTATGTTAGTTTTTTTTCCTAATGTTATTCATCATTCTGGAAAGTTCTATTAAGTTTTGGGCAGAGGACTGGATCCTAGCCCTGAAAAAGTGGCTCAAATCTTGGGGTCGCAGGCACAGAACTGAGTAAATCAAACAAAATTCATTGGAAAGGAGGCTTATGCATGCGACTAGAGGCCTACATTCACATGGATGGATGCTTATGCATGTGACTAGGAATCCAAGTTAGGGAAAAAGAAATTTGACTCAAGGTTTGGGTACCTAGAGGGGTGGTTTAGTTCTTGCGGGTCTTGTAGTTCCTAAGGAAGATCAGTAAGGTTTTGGTTTGTCAATTCCACTTCCTTAAATGTAATTAAGAGTTTCAGTCATATCATAGTAACTCTTAGTCACATAATTACCCTGGTGGATCAGTGAACTGGGGTAAGTGTGGGAGGAGGGTGTTATATGGTCTGTCCGGTCAACCTTGCAAGTTGACTTTTTTGCAGTTTGCTAAAAACTTTAGAATGCAATAACTCTCTCATACTTTGTTGGATTGAGGTGATTCAAGCATCATCAGAATCAGAACAACGAGATCTATGGTGCCAGTTTTGGGAGATTTTGAGCACTTTTATTTTTTAGCATGTATTTGATCCCCTAGATCATTATTCTATTGAATTGTTTAGGGGGAATATAGTTATCATCCTAAATGTATCATTAACCACTTTACCAATCAACATTCCACTGAATTCCTTCATTCACTACATCTTCAAAAATCCTACCTCAATTCTGAATAGTGATTTTCTATCCATGTCACATAGCCTCTGACATTCTTTTTCCCTCAATCATCGGTCTATACAACCCTTACGTTATTTTTCTATTGTGCTCCTTGATCTTGAACCTATGCTTTATGATTTTTTATCCCTACTAACTTAATTGTTGATCCATTCCTTTGGAAATTTTGTCTTTGTGGTCTATCTCTAGCCCACACAGCCATAGTCTTGAACCACTACTATGAAAATTTTATCTCCGTGGTCTATTTCATGGCCCATCAAAAGCACGTGCTTGAATCACAACTCTAATAATTAGCCTTCTTGTTCTATATATGACCCATCCAAGTTCAGTGTTTGAAATCTGCTCTAATACCATTCTATAACATACCCAACCCCATTTATACATTATTGAGAGCATGGGGCATCAAATTTTCACTTTCTTATTTAACTCAAAGCACTTTTCTGAGATAATCATCACCTTTCGCTCATTGAGGGCTTTCAAGTGATATAAACTTTCTTAAAATCTGAGTCCAAATCATTGAGAGAATGTCATTTGAAGGTTTTCACCCTTGACACCAAATCAACACTATTAAGGAACTACCACGCCGCAGATGATGTAGCACCCTAGTTCACATGTTGCACTAAGGGGTGTATTGAGTTAGCACCCAGACCATTTAACCTTGCCATGTCAATTTCCATCTCCAGTTATTTTTCTTTATTTGTGTGGGATTTAAATAAAATGCAATCTATTAATTCCAAGCAAATATATTTTTCTATTACTAAATAATAATAAATACTGTGTTAAATAAAACTCAGGCACAGACAATACCTACATGCTAAGTTCAAAATTGTAGGTGGGTTTCATTTTCCATTAGGAGAATTTACAATTTGTTGATAGCTCAAAATATTTCCCCACGGGCAAAATTCCTATTTTTTTGCGAAACTGGAAACAATGGTTGAAATGTTTTGTGCTTTAGAAAATTTTATGTAACCTACTAATTCACCATGGTCATTCATCAAATTTAATGCCTTTATTGTCGAGGGAGTAAATTTTCACAAAATCTACTCCAAATCTAAGAAAAATTGCATTAAACATCAAGGAGAATTATCTCTATCAGGAATTTAGTGCTATCAAGAATTTAGTGAAATTTACAAGCATGTCCTTTACATCGAGCTCCAAAAAAATCAAAGTTGGATAAAATTCTTGTCCATAATTCCATTCTCTTTTATCATGTATGAGAAAATCCATGAATGAAAGCAATTATGTGGATAGGTGGGTAAAACTCTTGTCCATAATTCCCTTCTCTTTTATGTAGAGAAAATCCATGAATATAAGTAGTTATTAGGATAGGTGTGTAGGAAAGATAGTGCCGAATTTTATATTATTTTTATTACAAATATTACATGTATGTTCAGGATTTGGAAAAAAATGTCACCATAATATAATGAAAGGTTGTAATTAAATTCACTTAAGTTATTTTCATTTTATAAATGGGAAATTGTGATTAATTGCATTATTAAAAAGGTTTTTTTTTCCATGTATTGGACTACCAAACCTAAGATTTGAATCCTTACCAACCCTATTGTCACAATTATTTATATTTCTTTCACTAGTGTCCTTAGTCTAGATATATATGGTTGACTATTTGTATGCATATAGATATTATCATATAGGCAATGCATTAAAGAAGATTGTGTACCATCTTTTACTAGCTATAGATTTTATTCCAACCTTGCTCAAATTCATATGAACATATATAGTTGAAGATTTAAATTCAACTCCGAGGAAAAGGGAAACTTTAGACATTATTCATACTTACTTAAATAAACATACTTACTGAGAGTTATTTCCCACAATTTTAGAAATTATTTATACTAAGGTAAATAAACATAATTATTGAGAGTTGTTTTGCGCCATAATTTAAGCAAGTCTTTGCAACAAAATACCTAGGATTTAAATGTATATAAGCATATTTACTAGGAGCTACTTTCCACCATTATTTATGCATTTCTTAAAAATAATTAGGAGTAAAAATGTAAACATTATGGAATGAATACACTAGAGGATTACGTAAATTAATTTATGCACTTCAAACATCAATTTATTCCCAAGAGCTCCTATAATAAACTCACTGTATTACACACTCATACATAATCATATACTAGACTCAAACATAACTTTATTCTTTGTGTGAACATGAATGTATGCCATATTTATATAAATAAATTTTCCTCCCTAATTTTGTCAACAAATTAAAAGAGTAAATGAGCAATAATCATGTGAATAGAGGAAACACTTATCGAAAATTAGAGGAAACAATTATCTAGAATTTCAAGGTGAAAATTGATCTTGTAAGGAAACTTTTCCACCCACCTATAGGCTTAATTGCACATGAATTTTCTATAGCTAGCCACCCCTATCTGAGCCATGATACCACAAATGGGAAACTAATAATTCACTTGCATTTGGATTGGGTGAAATAAACCCTCCTTCACACATATCATAGAGATAGGGATGCACTTTCCCTACTAAGTATGGGCCTTTGTGATCTATAGATGCCTCTCAGCCCAATTAGAAAAGTAGATAAGGGAATCCCATCATTTCTCTATAGTCCCTTATGGATTTCCTCACCTCTTGCTTGTCTTGCTCAAACTATACATATTAAATCGTATCCCACTCTTCCCCACTAGAGCCTAGAACTCTTTTGCAAGTGCCTAACAGGAAAAATTCATTTTTGCGGAGCCCAAAACACACCAACATTAGTCAAATCTTCAATTGGCACTTTTATGGGGATATTTGGAAATTTATGTGTTGGTTATTTTTTTCCTTAATCATACCCTACCGAGGTATTGATAAATTGAGAGAATTTAATCATAATTCAGTAATTAAATAAACAACTTAATCCTAAAGGAAAGCTTACCCTTTCCTTTACATTACCTATTGTTATGGTATGAGCAATCCATACCTACATGGTTGCATTCAATATTCCTTATGTTACCTAACATGGTTGATACTCGTTAGAAGCTTAAATATTCCCTTTATCAACCTTCTATTGAGCATTATCTACCTTGTCCTCTATATGAGTTTGTCAGGGAATTGTATCATTGTCATCTTCAACTATTCCTAGTTGCATAACAAATTCACAATTACATCAACTTATTAAGCCCTTCAAAAAGCATGGTCCTCAACACTTTCAAATCCCCATTCAATATTAGGCATGCCTTATTCATTTGTATGCACTCTGATAGGAATTATATTGATACATTTGTTAGTGCAATTCTCATTTTAAATTACTTTGTTTTTCAAATTCCATTACTATTCTCATGTAAAGACGCGGAGGAAATATTTGATCACTTGCTAACCGATTATTGTTATTCCAAATACCTCTGGACTTTCTTTGCTTCAAAATTAGGATATATTTGTAAATGGAAAGGGCTTAATGTGGGGATCACTTGGTAGAAATGGGTTACAAATGACAACACTCAAGATATCATCTCGTTCCCCCTCCTTTCTAGATGGGGCACTTGGATAGTGAGAAATAAGGTTATTTTCAGTGACAAGGTAGTCCCCCTAGAAACAACAATCGCAAAAAAATTGTTATCCTTGATCTCCTTCCAAAACCCATGGTCTCCCTACACTCTAGATCCATTGTTGAACCTATTATTGATAAGAATAGGCCATGGAGATTATTTGATGGAGCAATCCAGGGAGACCCCAAAAGATTTGGAGGAGGTGTGTCTCTTTACCATAATGAAAACCTTCACTACAAAATGAAAATGGGGTTGGGAAAGGGCACAAATAATTTTGCAGAAATCATGGGTCTTAAAATTCTTCTAGTTTTTCTCTCGAGAATGGAATCACATTTACTCACATTTATGGAGATTCAAAAATTGTTGTTAATTGGGTCAAGGAGTGCACAAATGTTACATCCTCATATTGAAAGTTTTATTAAATGATGTCCTGCAACTCAAATCAGCATCCTCATCCTTTATTATTTTTCATATTTATAGGAAATACAACTCGGATGCAGACAACCTCTTTAAAGTAGTTGTTTTGCTTGATCATGAGTCATGGGAGATAATCAAATAGCTCAAGCAGGAGACCACAGATATCCTCCAAAAACCTTTAATGGAGGATGACAACACAATTTAAAATCACACTCCAGAGACTTATAGTGCTTGTTTATATCATTTTTGTTTTTTTATTTTCATTATATAGAGGATTTGAACTGTATAATCGGTTGCACCACAAAGTGTCTATTATTTTATTTCTATGTATGCTTGAAATATTGAACATCCCATAGGCACAGCTACTATGCTATGTTTTGTGACTTTACTCTGAACAACTATCTATTTTTGGCTCGTAACTATAGAAACTATCAACAGGACTTCATCTTGGAGCATGATTTCTGTCAAACGAATACATGCATGATGTGTATCAACAGAATGTAATTTATTATCATATGAAAATAAAGTTATGTTTTTTTTCGAGGAAAAACAATCCATTAATATTATCAAGATTATATCATTTTTACATTTTAACTATCTCATCCCTAATGAAACATTAGTAAGGAAGATATTCAGGGGTTTTCCCCCTCCATTTCTCTTTTGTAGTTTTTTAAATTGAGTTTTCCATCTTCTTTTGGATCCAACTAATGATTCTATACAATATAAACATTTCACAAGCTCAAACTGGTATCCGATGTATCATTCTTGTACAATCAGATTAGAGCCTAGAATAACTCAAATCTCATCTAACAGTGTCATGATACTTAGATATCATCTTCATCATTTCATACCTCACTTCCTTAGTCAAAGCTTTCTTGTATTCCCTTCATCTGTGACTACATCAACGTGTAACTCTCTTTGTTCGCAATATCCAAAAACCCCTCATATTATCTTAGTTCATGCATTTGTACCAGGTATATCATTTCAGTTTCCTACCTACCAATTTTAAGTGAATATTCATAAACAAGATTTCACATCGTGCATTCAAACAATGCCTCAATCATGCATACTAACATGTTTGTGCATTGTCCACACCATTTTCTCGCCATTCATCTACATTTATTAAATGCAATATAATCCTACCTTATGAGATATTACAGTCATTCAATTATCATGTCTCACAAGCGTAAGCATAAAATGTTTCCCTATTCCATATGATAGCCAAAAAGAAGAAAGCATTCATTTCAAGTCACATGGAATTACTTGGTGACCATTAACATCACCTAGAGAATAGCTAGTACCAAATTTTGATTTACTTCCCATTCATGCATACAATGATTGTTAATGTAAGATTTTACCAAGGGAATTCTTGCCTAATTCCTTCTCAATGTTTAGAACATACCAAAACCATACGCACATGGTTATTAGTAGTCTAATGGATGCTAATTGATTAGTTGATACATTACGGAGGGTTCTTGCATTCCTCTTTATCAATGCCTATATCAACACTTTATTATCCATAGCCTTACTCCATATGACTATATGCAACATCCTTCCACGATAATATTTTTGACTTGTACATGGTTAAATTTTCATCATTAACCTTGATTAACCATTATAACCAGCTTATAACAACAAACTACTTTGAGTCTTCATTCATGCTATATGTATTCTCATTCATTATTGTATGCACTTAACATGTCGATATGCACCTAGATTTTCATTTTCCTAATGCTTGTCACTCCATATGCATTCTTAACGATTAAATATCTTGTAATTATAGAATGTGCATGCTCTTACTCATCAATATATAGCAACATTTTCAAAACTCAACGAAAAAAATCAAATTATCAAGGGATAAGCTTAGACGTACCTAGTTATAATTATGGCTACATCACTTGGCCATGTGCTTCTACAATTATCATTCTATTGAGTTGTTTAGGGGAAATCTAATTAGCATCCTAAATGTATCCTTCACAACTTTAGCAGTCAACATGCCATTGAATTCCTTCATTCCCTACATCTTCAATAATCCTATCTCAAATCTTAATAGTGACTTGTTATCCATATCGCATAGCCTATGACACTATTCTGCCCTCAATCTTCGATCTATACAACCCTTTAGTTGTATCCAATAATCCTAGTTCCCATGTCATACAAACTTGTTATTATGCTCCTTGCTCTTGAACTTATGTTCCATAATTTACCTTTGATCCTTGCTAACTCATCTCCCGATCCATTTCTATAGAAATTATATATCTGTGGTCTATCTATGGTCCATGCAACCATAGTTTTGAACCAATGCTATGAAAATTTTATCTCCACAGTCTATTTCTTGGCCCATCAATGTCCATTTTTTGAACCATGACTCTAATTATTGGATTTCTTTTCCTATATCTGACCCATCCAAGTTCATTGGTTTAACTTTGCTCTAATATCATTTTATAACATACCCAACCCCTCTTATACATTGTTTAGGGCATGGGGCATCAAATTTTCGCTTTCTTATTTAGCTCAAAGTACTTTTTTGAGATAGCCATCACCTTACACTTGTCAAGAGCTAAGTGATATAAACTTTATTAAAATTTTAGCCCAAATCACTAAGAGAATGTTAGTTGAAGATTTTCACCCTTGATTACACGTCACCATTATTAAGGAACTATCATGTGGTATCCGATTAGCATCTTGATCTACATGTCACACCAAGGGGGGTATTAAGTAAGCACCCAAGTCATTCAACCTTGTCATGTCATCTGTTAGCTCCAATTATTTTACTTTATATGCATTAGCATGTGTGTGATTTAAATAAAATTCAATCTATCACTTCCATGTAAATATATTTTTCCATTATTAAATAATAATAAATACCATATGCAAATAAAACTTTGGTGGGGGAATTGAAGGGGATGGAGTTATGACAAACATGGAAGAACTAGGGTTTAATGCAAGTTAACAATCTTTGGATGGTCGTCATGGTGGAGCGGTTTTAACCGTGACCTATTTTCATCAGGGATGCTCTGGGGCGAGTTTCTACCTTTTGCACAACTTCGTTGTAATTGTTAACGGGTTTTTGGTGGGAAGTGGTTTGGAGACATGACTTTTAGGTTACCTTGTCATGACATTTATCAGCATGGGTTTATACCTGTGGGTTTTAAGGAACAGCAGGGGAAGAGTTTTTTTTTTTTTTTTTGCAGTCATTAAACTAGAGTTAGCAATTGTCAGGGGGGCTCGTGACCCTTTTCCTTGGAACAGCATCTGGTTGCTCAAATGTTTTTTTTCATGCATGGATGAAGAACTTATAGACTATTGTTCTGCCACAATGGACCCTTCACAAATATGGGTCGAAGACAAATATTTTTCGTGTGGAAGGAACTCACCGGAACAGACAATGCCACCAGACACACAATTTGATGTTTACTCCTCGGTAATGGAGGATATGGAAGTAACCCTACAAGGGTTAGGGTTTACCCAATCGGAAACAACGGTGACTAAGGGTTTACTCAACCAGGGAGAGGAATCGGAAGTGCCCTTTCTGAATATTCCATCACCATCTAAGCTATTGTACTGGGCTCATGAACGGTAAGGCATTGAGCAGAATGTTATGGGAATCTTGGGGGTGGCAGTGGGGGGCGAGGATGGAACAGATGTGGACAAACTATGTCGGTTAAATCAATCTCGTTGTGCACCTAGGACTTCCACGTTTTATTTCTCATATCGAGGGGTTGCATCTATTGCTCACACATCGAGGTGTTTCGATGGTATCACTCGGAAAGATTTGGGCCCTGAGGAAAACATAACATCAGACTTTGATGACAATCACCAAGTGGATGGCAAGTAACAACCCTTAACTTTGAAACACAGATTTGGATGGTGGGGGGAATCCAAGTACTCCAAGGTACGTGAGTAGGGGCACTTCTGGTATTCGTTGAGGGTATTAGTATGGCTCAAGCGGCACTTACTAAGAGCACAGTGTTGGTTGACAAAGTCCTAGGCTGAAATTATACACTGGCATGCCTAAAGAAATGGATAGCAGAGATTTGAGGTCATTTGATGGAACAATTACCTGCATTGTTCACTATGTCCAAGGGATGGTTCACCATTATATTCCCACAGGAAAAACCTGTCAATTGGGTTTTGACCAAATATTGGCACATAGAGATGGCGCGTTCTCCTAATGAGATGTTCACCCCTTTTCAATTCGAAGAAAGAAAACATGGGGGCGAGGTCGATTTGGGTGTGGCTCCATGGACTACCTTTGCAATTCTGGGCAGAGGAAATATTTAAGTGTATTGGAGATGATCTGGGTGTTTATTTGGACCACGACAGATCATATAACTAAACTGGATGCCTGGCCATAGCCAGAATACTGGTGCACTTGGACAGCAGCGAGGGCTTGGTGGAAAGCTATTGGCTACAAATGGGGGAAACTGTAAGGTGGCAGATATTGGACTAAGAAGGAATTCTCTTCTGTTGTAGGTGATGCCATGAGGTTGGTCATCTCTAGAAAGACTATCCATTGATAACGGGGAAACAGTTGGAACCCCTACGAAGCTATGTATCTAGAGCACCCAAACAAGTGTGGAGGCAGATACATCATCAGTTTTGCACACAAAGTACCCCCTGTTGAGCCAGAGTGGAGTTGTGGCATTGGCACAACAGACAGACAATTGGACCCCAAAGGCACCAGTTACCCATTCACGAGCAAGGGGCATTGATTCTTTCACAGGTACTCTTCCGCCCTCTTCCCTTGCTTCTAAATATTGTCAGATATCTGAAATTGTATTATCATCTATGTTTGTTTCAGGTTCAGGTAATGGGGCTTGCAATATGTTTTTTATTAATTGTCATGTAGCTACCGCTCCCATGCTCCTCTTCGCTCCTCTCTGACCTTACAACTGGATCCTCTCCCTATGGCCTCCAGTGAAGGCTCGAGCTCTAATCGCTCTCACAATTATAATCTGCAATCCTTACCCCATCCCCAAACCCTTTCATATGGATTTGGTGTGGACCCAATTCCTTCCAAAACCCTCACACTACTTAGGGGTGGACAATCTCACTTATCCAAAGCAATCAGGCGACCTGGTATCAAGGTGAAGATGGGCATTCAAACTGCTATTGATCGAGTTCTTAGAGCAAAAGGAAGCCCTGATAGGGTTACCCCATGAAGTGCCTCTCTTTCAAATGCAAGGGTTTGGCCAGCCCAAATAAAAAACTAGCTCTAAAGAGGTTGTGTCAATCGGAGCGAATTGATGTATTATCTCTTCAAGGGACTCTGGGCGATGGGTTCTCCATTAACAATGTCTTGCTGAAGATTCTCCCAGATTGGAATTTCCACCCACTAGATGTAAGAGGGAGACCTGGGGATCATGTGTTGGGCCTCAATAAAAAGACGATATAGATGGTCAACATTTGTGGGGGTGAGGGTTTTTTAGGAGTTGACCTCATATCCCCTGATATCAATTTTCCCCCAAGACTAATTAATATCTATAGACCATGCCACACCAAGAAGGCTTATTGGGACAGGTTGTTGGGTGCAGATTTCATGCAAGTGGAAAATTTGATCATTTGGGTGACCTAAATTTCTCATTAGGGTATTCATAATATTGGGGTAATATGGCTCAAACTGACCCTGGCAGCCTTTTTTGAACATTTGATGGATTCCCATGATCTCTTGAACATTGACTCAGCCAAGGTTCTTTTGACTTGGAGGAACAAAAGAACTGGTGAGGACGCACTAGCGAGAAGACTAGACTATTTCTTAATTAAATCTCCTTTGTTGGCTAGTTTGGATCGTATTCGTTAATGGGTGGGATCGGGGGGTATATCTGACCACTCCCCTATTTTAATGAATATTATGGAATCAAACCATAAACCAAACTCCCCTTTCAAATTTAATTGTACTTGGCTTGCTGAAGTTGATCTCCATAAATTAGTAATGGCATCTTTGACACATTGTGGTCTAGACAACTGCACCTCACAAACAAAAGTGATCACATGAAACTTGGCCCGCCTAAAAACCAAAACCGTCAATTGGGCAAGAAGAAAGAAGAAAAAGGATGAGGCCTCTTTATAGAGGATTGAATATGTCATTAAGAAAATGGAAAATTTGGGGATTACAAGCTACACAAACTCTGAATCAAAGGATCATCTAATCACATTGGAAACTAAAAAGATCTGTCTTTTGAGATAGAAATAGAAGACTTGGTGCTTAAAGAGTGAGCGATTTGGCTAACGGCTAGGGATGAGAACTCAAAGTTTTTCCAACAATATGCCCAGGGGAGGAAAATTTCCAACGCTATCTAGTCTCTATAGGATCAAACTGGCAGGGAGGCGAGCACTTTCAATTAGCTTACAGATATGGGCATCAGACATTTCTCTCATATCTTCAAAACGCATAGGGAAGCCACCATAATTGAGATTTTCCGCATTGTTGAATTTTTTCCTAGATTTGTAGAGGCTAAATATGAAGAGACCCTAAATGAGCCTATAACACTAGGGGAAATGGAAGTTTCCCTGAAAGGCTTCAAAAGAGATAAGCGTATGGGCCTGGATGAGTGGCCTATGGACCTCACTTTTTTTATCTCATTGGGCCTGACCTCCTTTTGGCTATTGAATATTTTAGACTCTTTAGTCGGATGTATGAAGGTTTCAACTCGACTTTTCTTACCCTCATCACCAAAGTTGATAACCCTCTATCCTTTGATGGCTATTGTCCTATTTCCCTTTGTAATTGCATATACAAACTAATCTCTAAAATTATTGCTATGCGCATCAAACCCTTCTTATCCAAGATGATCTCTAAGGAACAATTCACTTTCCTCAGCCATCAACGGATTCATGAAGCCATAGGGACTGCTTAGGAAGGGCTCCACTCGATCAAAAAAAAGAACAAGTGTATCATTCTCAAAATTTGTCTTTCAAAAGCATTTGATCGTGCAAGTTGGTCATATCTTTAGCTTATCCTTACTCATATCGCTCTTCCTCATTTATTCATAAATTGGATCATGTGTTGTTTCACTTCTACATCTTATAGCATCCTTATCAATGGGGTTGCTTCAGGATTTTTCAGTGCTGAATGCGGTCTGAGAAATGGATGCCCTTTATCCCCTTTTTTTTCTTTTGATGATGGAGGGATTAAGTAGACTGTTAATAAAATCTCATGCAGAAGGGTCTCTAGGAGGTGTAATGATATCTAGTGATGTGTCTTATCTCTCACATCTATTGTTTGTAGATGATGTGCTTATTTTTTTAAATGGTCTATTCTGTGATATCACTTGTTTCAAGAAAAGACTATCCCTGTTTTTTAAAGCTACAGGCATGGAGCCCAATTTCTACAAATCCACTATCATATTAGCGTTTTGCCTCCATAATGAGGAAAGACATGCTTTACAACAATTTGATTTTGTCAGAAAAGAGCTGGAGACGGGTCTCAAATACCTTGGATTTAGGCTCAAGCAAAATGGTTACCGTATTTCTTACTGGTCATGGCTCATTGCAAAAAATCAAAGATCGCATCAACATTTAGCAATAGATATGACTCTCTAGAGTCGGTAGACTCACCCTGATTAAGTTTGTGCTGGAGGCCATTCCAGTTTACTAGATGACTTTTGCCTAGATTCCAAAAGGCACTATCAACAGGATACAATAAATATGTTGTAGTTTCTTATGGCGGGGGGAAAATGTGGGGCGGAATTTTGCTTCGGTCCATTGGGATATGATAGGGAACCCTAAGAAATGGGGTGGATGGGGTATGAAGGATCTACATGCTTTTGCAAAGGCACTGCCTACCAAGATGGGATGGAAAATTATCAAGTCATAGAGCCTTTCGAAAGAGGTGGTCTACTATAAATACATATATCCCCTATCAATTATTGACTGGATTTGAAGGCCTTTGTAGTGCATATCCAGTACTTCGATTATATGGAATGCCATCTTGCAGTTGATTACTATCATCAAGGATGGTCTGGCATGGCAAATTGGGAATCTTGTGCAGGTTAGACTAGGTACTAATGCCCGGTCTAGATGTGGGAATGCACATATACTACCACTGGCATTGTGACAATCTGTATCAATGGCTGGCATCACCAAGCTTACCCACATTGTTGATGACAGACATCCAAACTCGACATCATAGAAATGGCTACACGCTTTGGACCTAGGCATCCCAGATAGATGGAGAAGGGCATGGCATAGATTTATAGGTGCACTGGAGGAAGAAAATATCAAAATTACTCCACAGGAAGATGAAATCATATGGGCTTCTACACCTCATGAGCGATATACACCAAAGGAAGGGTATGTTGCTCTTATGAATGCTCAGGACCCGTTGGAGGTATGCTGGTGGTGGTGCCCAGTATGGAAACTAAAAGCACCTCACAAAATGTGGTCGTTTATGTGGTGTATTCTATCGAACAAAGTACCCATGGAGGTAAACCTTACGCAGCGTGCTTTTCATGTTTTGTCCATATGTTGTCTCTGCCATGAAAAATTAGAGGATATTGATCACTTATTCCTTCACTGCCTAGTTGTTGGTCAAGTGTGGACTCATATCACAACCACCCTCAACATTGAGCACAGATGGGAAGGTATGCACATCACAGAGGCCTGGCAACATTGGTGGAATGAGGAAGCCTCTCCAAAAGTCAAGAACCTCCCTCTGATTGTCTATTGGGGTACCTGATTGAATAGGAATGGTAGCATTTTCTAGGATGCCCCAACCCATTGGCCAGCCACTTGCAACTATACTATTGCCATACTTGATGATCCTGATCAACATCGTGCTTGGGTCATCGTTCCAGAAGTAATTGAAAAGAGCACTCCATGGGATTTCTTCAATGGGTCTGCTCGAGTCATGGGCTATGG